>JBBPBX010029722.1:0-35690 GCA_038048925.1 Garcialebias charrua
ACATATATATATATACATATATATATATATATATATATATATATATATATATATATATATATATATATATATATATATATATATATATATATATATATATATATACATATATATTTATATATACACACATTGATGATGGTGGAGTACACTACTTTGGACAAAACTGAAAGTGGCATGCATCCTAAAAAATCTGCGCCGCTCCATTGTCCCAGTTGATCAACAAGTGTGTTCCAAACTAAAACATTTGTAATATAAACTTAACAATATGTAATCAATCAATTCCAATCAAAATATCAAAGCAACTTTATTTAAATACTGTAAATGTTACATGTCAATAAAATTGTAACAGTTTTAAAAAATGAAAGATTGGTGTTATTTGTAGAAACAGAAAAACATATTACTAAATCTGCAGTTATGTATGAAATATGAACTTAAAATATCATCACTGGAATCTTAACCTGTTGTTCCAAAACATGTAACAATAATTAAAAGTAAAATTTGGCCAATAGCTCAGGTAAAAATGCTGACCTGTAGAACATTTCTACATTTTTCACTGCTTCTGTAAAGAACTCACCATCAGACACAATCCTCTGTGAATAAAGTCATCTGACCCAGAACTAAAGTTCTTTAGTTTGTAGCAGGTCGCTTTTGTAAAAGAGTCCACGAGGCTCAATGAGATTTACCTGACTAAATAAAGGTTGAATGAAAAACACCATGAAGTCACAGTACCCCTGCTCCGTCACAAACTGAGCTTGTATGACATCTGCTGAGTTCATAGGACCTGTTTGTGTTGTCAATGCAGGACTGTTTTTTTTTACTGAGGCACCGAGGACATCTTTGGCACAATGTGGACAAGGTGCAGGAGAGCAGAGCATCAGGAGAAGCTCTGAGGTCTGTTCGGCTGCAGTTGATGTGTAGTCTGGAGTCACAAGATCAGATCCTGATGCAGCAGTTCAGCGATGGCTTCATATGTCTGGCTGGCTGTTTTCACTGCCCCATCTGGCAAACAACACAAAATTATTGTTATAATCTCCTCTAAACATCATTATCCTTTGCTTTTATCTGTAATTTTCAAAGTTTGGAGTGTTTCTGTCATGGCATACTTGCTTTACAGTGCAGTGACTTGTCCCATCCTTCTCCAAGGACACCCACGGCTAGAGGATCTTTACACAGGAACTGACTGATTAACCTGAAATAAATCACATTACACATTAATACAGGCCTATAGGCCTAAGTGACAAATTTATGGATTTTTCCCCATATTTATAAACCATTTTTGGACTGAGATATGACCGTTTCCATTTATTCTGACTGAACCAAATCAAACCAAAAACAAAAACAGAAGTAACATGTATGGCATGAAGTTGGCGGTTGTATCACGTAATATGAAAACGTGGCTATAATGATAAATTCAAAAAAGTTCAAGACAAAAACAACTGGACTTTATTTATTATACTATGCTTTAGACTATTTTTTTCCTTCCTTGCACTTTTTAGAATTTACCATGTCCTGGATGACTGAGAATCTTCACTCGCTATTATCGACTCAAACGGCCTGCCATACTCCACATTCTGCTCTGCTTCGAACCTTGAAAACAGCTGCCAACTCGGCGAATTAGACCATTAAAGTGCATTTATTAAGCAAATGATAGACTCAGACACACCTCCTCTGCTACAATTTCGAGCTAACAAATATTGTTTATGTGATTTTCTTGTTATATTTCAGAGAAACGAGCCGTTCCGCCATCTTTTTTTTTTTTTTTTTTTCCTAAAAGCCTCTCGGCTGTTGCCTGAAGTCAGTCTCTGAAACGGTCTTTCCGCAGTCCAAAAAAGCTAAGAAACAGTTGCATGACTCACTGGAAATATGCTTAAAGTTAGAAAACACTCACCTGCGCAGACACCTCTTGAAAAATCTTTTCATTGCACGTCACTCCATCCAGCTCCCTCTGAAAATTTTCATCGGCCAGCAAATACAGAAAAGCCTGAACCTCCGCGTTTGACCACGGTTGTGACATAATTATTAGCCTGTGTTAATTCTCAAAAATGTGCTCCTCCAACTTGTTGTTCTAGAGTTTGGCGGGACGGCAGTTTGCATTTCCTGGAAGACTGAATCTTCTTCTTCTTCTTGGCGGATTGCAAACAACGTTCAGGTGCATACGCCACCTACTGGAGAAGACTGAATCTCCGCCCTCCGACCTAGGACTACGCCCCCTGACCAATCAGTGACCACACTGTGCTGATGTCATAACTGGACCCAACAAGAACCAGACCTTTGTACCTAGTTGAGGCAGGCACCAAAATAGGACCGGTTTCACGTGAACAGGACCCTGTGGGTACACCCCATAACTAGTTGTTAACTAGTTACGAACGAGCCCGAACGAGCGCGAACAGGACCTGTTGATAAGAGGCATAAAAGTCCTAGCAGGTATAGGTGACTCTGTTGGTAGAGCTGCCACCTCTCAGCAAGAAGGTCGCCAGATTGATTGGCAACTAAATTTAAATTATTTTATCTACCTGTTGTATTGATTGTTTGCACATATTATTCCTGATACATTTCTTGTACAAATTGCAAAAGTTTACACTTATACAGGTATGTATACAGCCTCCCCTTTTTAATCTGGTTCTTATTACTCTATTTTATTCTACGTTTTTATTTATATTTATTTATTTTTTTCATTATTCTTTTATACTCTTTTTATAGTTTATCCAGCTGGTTCATTTTCGTGACCAATTTACAACGTAATTCCGTTCTGCAGTGCACCTCTGATGTTATGTTGAATGACAATAAAGACAATCTGAATCTGGATCTAAACAGTCTCTAGGTGTGAGTGAGAGAGTGAATGGCTGTCTGTCTCATTTGTCTCTATATGTCCCTGTGATGGACTGGAGACCTGTCCTTTCTCAGAGTGACTGCTTGATATGGGCAACAGTGACACCTGTGACCCAAAAAGGAAGAAGTGGGTAAAGATGATGGATGGATGGATGGATGGATGGATGGACGGACGGACGGACGGACGGACAGACGGACAGACAGACAGACAGACAGACAGACGAATGGATGGATGGATGGAGGGACAGATGGATGGGCAGCTGGACGGATGGATGGATGATGGATGGACGGACGGACAGATGGATGATGGATGGACAGACGGATGGATGGACAGACGGATGGATGGACAGATGGATGGATGGACGGACGGATGGATGGACGGATGGACGGATGGATGGACGAATGGACAGACGGATGGATGGATGGATGGACGGACAGACGGATGGATGGACAGGTGGATTGATGAATGGATGATAGATGAATGGATGGATGGATGGATGGACAAATGGCTGGATGAATGGATGTATGGATGGATGTATGGATAGGTGGATGGATAGATGGATAGGTGGATGGATTGATGGATAGATGGATGGACAGGTGGACAGATGGATGGATGGATGGATGGGTGAACAGATGGATGGATAGGATGGATGGATGGATGGATGGATGGAAAGATGGATGGATGGACAGATGGATGGATGGATGGGTGGATGGATGGACTGATGGATGGATAGATGGATGGATGGATGGACAGATGGATGGATAGATGATGGCTGGATGGATGACAGATGGATGGATGGATGGGTGGACAAATGGATGGAAGAATGGATGGATGGATGGACAGATGGACAGATGCATGGACGGATGGACGGACGGACGGATGGACAGTTGGATGGACGGATGGATGGATGGACAAATGGATGGATAGATGGATGGATGGATGGATGGATGGATGGATGGACGGATGGATCTACAGATGGATGGACGGATGGATGGATGGACGGATGGATGGACGGATGGACGGACAGATGGACAGATGGATGGATAGATGGACGGATGGATAGATGGACGGATGGATGGACAGATGGATGGACGGACAGATGGATGGATGGATGGATGGATGGACGGACGGATGGATAAGTCATAGCACCCTATTTGTAATCAAGCCGAACATTTCAATGGATGAACGTTCAAAACAACACACAGTGTGCAGAAGTGGTTTGGCTGCAGAATAATGTCCAAACAGAACTACAACAAAGTACAGCTGACATTTGATATTTGCAGCTAATAGAAAAAATAAGTTTAATATATTTAACTTTTCCAAATTCCTGTTGGTCACTGTTTCCTTTCCGTCACTGAACAAGAATGTAATGCTCCTCTCATCAAGAATTTCCACCTGTTCAGAAAACCTGACGACCTTCTGGTTCCTTCTTCTTTCAGTCCTGGGCCGTCAGGACCGTGTCATCATCCCAGCTGCTGCTTCCAGCATTCTCAGGTGAGGTAATTACCACAGAAAGGGTTTGCTGTTTTTTTTCCAAACACTGTGAGTGATGAAGGGTGGAGGAGCTTCGGATCTGATGGCCGACCTGACAGAAGCAGGAAAGTTTTAAAAGAGGTCTTTGAGTTTGTTCAGGAATAGGAAGGAATGACAAGATGCCTTGTTTCAGTTTCTGAGGTGGACTAAAATAATCTTTACAAAAAACCTTTAAATTACATTTTACTTCAAGTTCAATTATATGACTTCTCTCTGGTACACTTTGTCCTCTTGAGCGCCTTTGCTGGGTCTTTGGATTCAGTTGGGTTGGATCAGAACCAACAGAACATACAGAAAATGAAAGGACGACAAAGAAGGAAGAGTTTGATTTGTCTTGAAATCTCAGAAAACCAGGCCCGTCTCTAGAACGTTCTGTCTCCAGCAGAGGCGGTTCTAGAATTTGACCTTTTGGGGTGCTCAGCCCCCAGTGCTGGCAATGGCTTTTGTCTTGAACAACATGGCTGCCATTGACGTCAGAAGCATTTTTAATGTGGGGGGACACACTGGTGGGGGTGTCTGGGTGTTCGCCCCCAGCAACTTATGAATAAAGTAGAAGCCATTTCCTGTATTTAACCGATTGTTCAATATCTATGTTCACCTACATAAGGAAACACTTGATTCCATAACTATTTTAGAGTTAATGGCACAACACAATGTAGCCTGACCAACAGCTCTCCTTGTGTGAATAGAGCACCCCCCACACACACACAACTGTTGTCACTAACGTAACGTCAAGTTAGTGCTAGCTAAGATACCATACCACTTTATTTATAAAGTACTTTAAACAGTGACAGTGCACACCAAAGCCTTGTACAGGGACAGACAGACCAAGCACCCAGCAACAAACTACATAACGGGAGACTGAATGTAGAAACAAAACAAAAACAAAAAAACAATAATGGATAACAACAACAGCAACATGACCAACACAGTGTGATGCGCACAGGCTCAGCACAGATCACACAGTGCCCAAAGCCAGGGAATAATAGTGTGTTTTTAAGCGAGATTTAAAAACTGTGAGGGAGGGGGCCAGTCTGACAAGCAGAGGTAACTCATTCCAAAGTCTTGGGCCTGCGCCAGAGAAGGCCCTGTCACCTCTGCGCTTGAGACGGGTTCCTGGAACTGCGAGAAGTAACTGGTCTGCTGACCTGAGAGAACGTCGTGGGACATATGGCTGCAGCAGATCAGTAAGACAGGAGGGGGCAGAGCTGTTTAGTGATTTATAGACATACAAAAGCCTTTTGAATTGAATTCAAAGGTGAACCGGAAACGAGTGCAGGGAGGCCAAAACAGGTCTAATGTGCTCTCTTTTGCCTGTAGGCTACTGGTTAAAAACCAGGCTTCCGCATTCTGGACCAGTTGAAGTCAGAAGATGCTACAGATGTAGCTGTCAGGGGATGTTTTGTAACTAATGTGGTTGAGAAGGGTAACTGCCCATGAACCAAGTGTTTGAGTTAGCAGAGAGCTGAATGAGGAGCTGGTTTGATATTGAATTTGCAGATGGTACTCCAACATGGCCGCAGAGTCTGCAAGCTCGAAGGAGCTGTTAAGCATTATAAAAACACTTCCCGTGCACTGTCCGGTGCAGATACTCGCAACCGGACTTCAATAAATCATCTATGTAAGCCTGTTGTGACTGTGTTTCCTTGCAAGTAAAACTTGGTTAAATAATAAGAAAGTTCATTCTCAATAGTCCAGGTATCAAATCCGCTCATTCTCAATCAGTTCATCTGGACAGTTTCTTTTTAGTAGAAACGTTTCACCCTCACTCCAGAGGGCTTCGTCAGTCAGAGTAGTCCCAAGCACACTGAAGTTACCCCACCAAGTAAACAACTTAAGTGGACCAACCAGTTTGCTGTAGCCAAGATGGTTTCTGGGGGCTGTCCTGTCCCTCGTCGACTCCTCCCAGGCAGGCAGACATGTCCAAAGTGGTTCAAGACAAGAAAGTTCATTCTCAATAGTCCAGGTATCAAATCCGCTCATTCTCAATCAGTTCATCTGGACAGTTTCTTTTTAGTAGAAACGTTTCACCCTCACTCCAGAGGGCTTTGTCAGTCAGAGTAGTCCCAAGCACACTGAAGTTACCCCACCAAGTAAACAACTTAAGTGGACCAACCAGCTACAGCAAACTGGTGGTTAAATAATCTTCTCCTGTTGTCGTGTGTGGCTTCTTTTAAGAATTAAGATGAATAGAGGATATTTTTAGTGCTCTGCTTTACATTACACAACGTAACAAACTCTGTACAAAATCAGTGTTATGTACCCCAGGGTTTTTAAATGTGTTTTAAAACAACAGTCTAAGCTGACTGTACCCTCCTGTTTTTTTTGTTTTGTTTTCTAATCAAGCTTAATTAGGCAGCACAGGTGTTACCCTGCAGGTCCTGCCTTTATATTTCACAGGCAGTGCTCTGAGCAGTGTGGAGACTTGCTGGGAGCAAGTGTGGAAGCTCGACACATAATTTGGCTTGTGGACCAAGTAAAAAAGACTAGTGTAGGAAAGAGCATCAGAAATCAGCTGAGGTTCGTATGAACATGCTGAGGATACAATAAAGGTAACAAACCGAGTGTTGAATGACAGCTGTAAAGCTGTGTGGTGTACTGACACAGGGAGATCTCCGCCCTCTCTGCTTGTTAGTGAGTTTGCTCCATGGGGGAGTAGTAGTTGATCTGCTTGAGCTCTGGAAGTGACTCTGACTTCTTTAAAGTAGAGTTCTGTGTAGGATAAGACACCTTAAGTGATGACTGAAACCTAAGCTTTGACTTAGGAGGTGTGTGCCTGTGTTTGTGCCTGTGAGGCTTAATTGAGTCTATTTTTAGTGACACTGAGGGCAGTGTTTGTACAGTTGTCCAAGAGGAGGACAGCTAGGGACAACATTGAGGGAACTGTTGCTTTTTTCTCTTTTTCATTTTTGTTGTACTTTTGACTGTGTAAGTGTTGGTAGTCCAGTTTTTGTATTTTGTTTGTTTAGGGACTTTTTGGTAAGGTAGATCATTGCCTGGGGAGACACGATGGCACTGTACAGGGTTGGGTCTGCCTGGGTGGCGTTTTGTTCTTTTTGGCCAAACTCACCAGTCCTCCATTCGTTTGAACTTTTCTTCTTTAATTTGTATTTTCTGTTGATGCTGAACCAGAAGAAGATGTTCCGGGCCAGGTGGGAGAAGCCAGAGAGGACCTCGCCGGCTTGGACGCGTTTAGTTTTAGTTAAATAATTTTTTTGTTAAACTTCTTCTGTGTCCAGTGTCCATTGAATATGTTTTGGCTGTTTCCAGTCATAACATATTTATTGGGGGCTCGTCACGCGATGACTAATATGAGGTAGTTTGTATTTTGGTAGGAGAGAACTAAAGTAGTGGTAAGCTGCTTGTTTTTTGTGCACCTGCTGTACTCTGCTTGTTAGACGTCCCACACGTCTGCTTTGACAGCCAGCCACTGACTAAAAACATTTGTAGTTCTCTTGTGTGTCTGATAGCACAAATACTATCAGATTTTGTGGTGGTGTTTCCACTCATAGTTGAGTTGAATCAGCTTAGAGCATTGCTGATTTGTTGAGCGCTCACAGCTGCGTGTCTGTTTGCTGCGTACAATTGCAGTCCGTATATTTTAATACTGTTGTATTCAGTGAATTGAACGGACAACTGTCTTCTGTGTGTGAACATGGAGTTCAATTTAGATAGTTTCGTGGAAGAACCTACAGTTGAAGCTCTGGCTAACTGAACAAAAGAGCAGTTATTGTGTGTAGCAGAACACTATGAGATCACTGTAGATAAACGCACTAGGAGGGAGGCGATAGAAAGTGGACTGATCACAGGGTTAGCTTGTATCAGAGTTTTTCCTACTGAAATGGTTTCAGAAGATCCTGTGGGATCTCCATCCTCTCACGGTATAGATAAAGAGGTGTGTTTAAAAGAGCTTGAACTGGAAATGTGAAAAGCAGAGCTTGAGAGGGAAGCTAGGAAAGAAGCTGCTGAAGCCACAGTGAGAGCTGCTAAGCTGGCGCAACAGACAGCTTTAAGGGAGAAAGAAATGTTATTTGAGCATGAGCAATGAAAAATTGGAGTTGGATGCTCAAATCTGCCTGAAGGAGCTAGAAAGAGGATCTAATCCTTCTCAACCACCTGCGCCTAACTTTGATGTGAGTAGCATTCTATCATGTGTACCTTCATTCAATGAGAGTGACGTAGACAGATATTTTGTTCTATTTGAGAAAACTGCACACTTTTAAGTGGCCTGAACATGCCTGGCCGTTATTATTCCAGTGCAAATTAACGTGAAAAGCTCAGGATGCTTATGCATCTCTTTCGATAGCTGACAGTAATGATAACGTGAAAGTAAAAGAGCTATCCTGCAGGCGTATGAGTTAGTTCCAGAAGCGTACAGACAAAAGTTCCGGAAGTTAAGAAAACTTGAGAGTCAGACTTACGCTGATTATATGAGAGAAAAAGAAGTCCTCCTTAATCGATGGTGTGCGGCTAGTTCAGTGACTAGTTTTGAACAGTTTAAAAACCTGATATTAATTGAAGATTTTAAAAAATGTTTACCAGATCGGGTAACTACTTATTTAAATGAACACAGAGTGTTGGAGGCTTCTAAAGCCGCTGTTTTAGAAGATGAGTATATGTTGACCCACAAACTCAGTTTTGAGCGTCCTAAATTTGACAAAACACCTAATTCTGATAAATCTACGACAGATGGTTTTGAGTCTCCTCGATTTTTCAGACCCAAAGGTAATGGAAAGTCGAGAGGACCTGCTGCAACTCACAGGGAGAGTGGTACGTTTGCGGGGCGTAGAGAAAGTAGAGCATCGTTTGGACGTGGAACAACTACAAAGGATAATGTGGTTTGTTTTATTGCAGACAAGAAGGCCACATTAGTACTCATTGCCCTAAGCTGAAACAAGATCCAAAACCAGTAGCACTAATTGAAACCCTGAGTAAACAGTTGTCTCCCACTACAGGTTCTCCTGAAAACAATGGATTTTGGCCGTTTATTATGGATGGGTTCATTTCTACTTCTCAATCTGGTGATAAGGTACCGATTAAAATATTGCGTGATATAGCTGCTTCTCAATACTTCATATTAGAAGATGTTCTACCTTCTGATGAACTTGAGATTATTAAAACACACCTATACGTGGTTTTAGTATGCAAGATTTTAATGTTCCTTTAGCTAGAATTGTAATTCACTCTGAATTATGTTCTGGTGAAGGTACGGTAGGGCGACGACCGAGTTTTCCCATTACAAGAATCTCCATGATCATGGGAAATGATTTAGCTGGAGGTCATGTGCTTGTTACTCCTGAGGTAACACCCGTCCCGGTGCTATGTGCTCAACCAGATGAGCTGGCACACACATTCCCTGATGTTTTCACATCATGTGTTGTGACTTGAGCAACCTACAAGCGTCAACAAAAAGAAGAGGCTGATGTTGACATTGATTTAAGTGATAGTTTTATGATGAGTACTGAAGAAAAACAAGTTCCTATAAAAACGGAAACATTTGTAGAAGAGCTGGATAAAACAAAATTGTCGCTGTCTAGACAACAGCTGATTGATTTGCAGAGGAAAGATGAAACATTAAAAAAAATTGTTTTCTGATTACCTACCTGATGATCCTAAACTACTAAATACGGGATACTTTTTAAAGCAGGGCATGTTAATGCATAAATGGACGCCTTTAACTGTTCGTCCTGATGAGGAATGGCATCAGGAAATACAAATTGTACTTCCCACACCTTATCGTGCTGAAGTATTACGTTTAGCCCACGACAATCCACTAGCTGGTCATTTAGGGATCAGAAAAACTCATGATCGCATACTACGTCATTTCTTTTAGCCTGAATTGAAGAAAGATGTCATTCAGCATTGTCACTGTTGTCATGTTTGCCAAATAGCAGGAAAATCAAATCAAGTACCGGTAATGCCCCTTGCACCTCTTAATCCAATACCTGCTGTAGCAGAACCATTTGAACATGTCATAGTTGATTGTGTTGGTCCTCTACTTAGAACAAAAGCGGGGAATAAGTTTTTAATCATTGTGATATGTACTTTTACTCCATTCCCTGAAGTTTTCGCAGTACGTAAGATAACTACTCCAGTGGTGGTCAAAGTACTTACAAAGTTCTTCTTGCTATTTGGACTACCACGTGTAGTGCAAACTGATCGAGACAGTAATTTTATGTCAAAGATATTTGCACAAGTTTTAGACCAGTTGAACATTAAGCATTCTTGTTCTACTGCTTATCATCCTGAGAGCCAAGGTGCTCTTGAACGTTTTCATCAAACCATGAAAACAATGTTACGCGCGTACTGTTTAGAGTTCGAGAAAGACTGAGATGAAGGAATACATTTACAAATGTTCGCAATACGTGAAGTGGTTCAGGAGTCTTTAGGTTTTAGTCCTGCTGAGCTGGTAGTCGCTCACACTGTTCGCGGTCTTTTAAAGCTTTTAAAAGAGAAATGGCTGTGTGATAACACTGATAAAAACCTGTTGGACTATGTCAGTGATTTTCATTTGAAGCTAAAACGAGCATGTGAAATTGCTCAGAAAAACATGCAAGTCGCACAAGCTAGAATTAAGTCTCTTTTTGACAAAAAAGCTGTGGAAAGAACATTTCAACCTGGAGACAATGTGTTGACACTGCTTCCTGTCCCAGGCACATGCTTGCAAGCTCATTACTGTGGACCATACGTTGTAAAAGATAAAATATCTTATCGTGATTATATAATCACTACCCCTGATAGAAAACGTGGTTCGAGGCTGTGTCATGTCAACATGATCAAACCATATATTGAATCAGTGGATAACAACAATGTGAATTCAGTGTGTACTGTTAAAATATCTGAGTTTGTTGAAAACAAGCTGGAACTTTCCAGTGCTGAAAGTGCTGAAAGTGCTGAAAATGAGGAAGACAGTTTCCCTCATGTGAAAATGGAAGGGAAGCTCCCTAACTCTCACTATCTAGCAAACTTAGATGTGTTGTTTACTCATCTTGATGATCAAAAAAAGAAGACCTGAAACAGTTAATTGTTTCGAATAACTGTTTGTTTTCAGATATACCCTCTCGAACACAAGTGATACAACACGACATCGACGTGGGTGAAGTCCAGCCAATAAAACAGCACCCTTATAGAATAAATCCTAATAGACAACAACAATTAAGAGAACAAGTTCAGTACATGATGGATAACGGCTTGGTAGTACCTAACCATAGTGCTTGGAGCTCGCCATGTCTGTTAGTCATCAAACAGGGTAGAAGTGACAGATTTTGTACTGATTACAGAAAGGTCAACGCGGTAACAAAACCAGACTGTTACCCGTTACCCAGAATAGAGGACTGTGTAGACCAGGGGTGCTCACACTTTTTCAGCATGCAAGCTACTTATAAAACAACCAAGTCAAAAAGATCTAGCCAATACAAAATGCAAAACATATAATTATATTCAAATGTATTAAGGATTCTTTTTATGTACAACGTATGTTGATGTACCTTGCATAACTGAATAAGCCAATATTGCACAACACATATAATAAATCAGGGGTCACCAACGTGGTGCCCGCGGGCACCTGGTCGCCCGTAGGGACCAAATGGGGTGGTGGTGACAGCAATATAGATTTTTTTTAAATTTATTTTAAAAAAGATGGTAGAAACTGATCCCCACCCCCCTTCTTTATAAGAATCTGGTCTTTTACTTTAATAAATGTTAAAAAATCATTAGACATTTTTTACTTTATAATGTCATCTCTAAAAGCCCCCTCCAGCAAATCTAAAGTGGTCCACAGACCACTAGTTGATAACCACAGTTGTAGCAGGTTGTTATGGCTCCGGACACGTTTAATTTAGTGAAGGAAGGCATAAAAATGGCTCTTTTGGTACGGAGAGATTTAAACAGCGGTGCTCATACATTTATTTTACAGACTGTCCCTGAACGCACCGTGAAAGTGTGTTATGCAAACGAGCGCGCTATGGGACAGGGAAACGTGCAGAGAACAGAGAGTAGTCAAGGAGGTTATGCTGTATGAAAAGTGTCTCGTATGATTTGAATAATAAAGCAACGTCAATTCCCAAATAGTTTGTTTCTTAAGTGTGTAGAGAAACATCACAGCGTCACTCACCCGGAACGATGCTTCGGTGGCGGCGTTTCACTTTTGAAGTTGCTTCTGTCCGAACTGGGATTTTAGTTCCTTCACCTTTCTCTTTCTCAGCTGGCTTTTCGGTGGGAATTCGATGTCGTATTTTCCATGAACAGTCCGAAATATGATTGTTTTCGCTTGTATGTTTTGCTACGTTTCACCTTCGCGCCATTGTTTTTAGATGCTCCATGAGCAATGACCTAAACCGTGTATGTCAATCAAGTGACGGGATGTTTGATAGGCTAAATCTCAAGATTCAGTTGTCATCTGATTGGTTGCCTTGTATGTCAATCAAGTAACGGGATGTTTGATTGGCTGACAATTTTTTAATGTCACGCTACGGGGAAAAAATAAATAATGTCATGCTACGATTGACCAGTAGGGCCTCCGCGATTGACCGGTAGCTCGCGATCGACGTTATCAGCAGCTCTGGTGTAGACCATGTTGGAGCTGCACAGTTTGTGACTACACTTGACCTATTAAAAGGATACTGGCATGTGCCTCTAATTGAACGTGGTCAGGAGATCTCTGCCTTTGTCACCCCGGATGCATTTTTACAGTACACTGTAATGGCATTTGGTATGCGCAACGCTCCTGCTACTTTTCAGAGGCTCATGAATATTGTATTACCTGAACTTGATTTTTGTGAAGCCTACTTAGATGATGTAGTGGTCTTTTCTAATACATAGGAGGATCACCTGAAGCCCTTACAGATTGTGTTTGCTCGTCTAAAAGAATTAAACCTAACTATCAATCTGTCCAAGTGTCAATTTGGTCATGCCACTGTAACTTATTTAGGAAAAAAGTTGGAGGAGGTCATGTACGTCCAGTAGAGGCGAAGGTAGAATCCATTCTATCCGTTCCTATTCCCTCCACTCAAACATAACTGAGATGATATTTGGCTATGATTGGACATTACAGAGGGTTTTGTAAAAACTTTTCCTCTGTAGCAGCTCCCCTGACAGACCTTCTTAGTCCTAAAGTGAGTTTTAAATGGACTGACCAGTGTCAAACAGTGTTTGAACAAACAAAGATGCTGTTAACAACCGCTCCGGTGTTATCTGCACCTCGCTTTGATGTTCCATTCAAAGTAGCTGTGGATGCATGTGACACTGGTGTAGGAGCTGTCCTTCTTCAGGAGGATACTGATGGTGTAGATCACCCAGTCTCCTACTTTTCAAAGAAATTGAATAGTTACCAAAAACATTTTTCAACTATTGAAAAGGAGGCCTGAGCCTTGATTTTAGCCATGGAACACTTTGAGGTATATGTTAGAGGTTCCTGTGACCCAGTTGTCATTTTTACTGATCACAATCCTCTAACTTTTTTAAACAGGATACGCAATAAGAACAGAAGACTAATGAGTTGGTCCTTAAGACTACAACCATTCAACATCTCTATCAGCACATAAAGGGTAAAGATAATGTTGTAGCCGATGCACTCTCTCAAATTTCTGAGTTCCTGAGGTTTTTTTTTTTTTGTATGGGAGATATGTTGTGTCCTATTTAGAGACTTGCACATTTCCCCCATTCAAAAATCTGGCCATGGGGGTGTTATGTACCCCAGGGTTTTTAAATGTGTTTTAAAACAACAGTCTAAGCTGACTGCACCCTCCTGTTTTTTTAGTCTTCTAATCAAGCTTAATTAGACAGCACAGGTGTTCACCTGCAGGTCCTACCTTTATATTTCACAGGCAGTGCTCTGAGCAATGTGGAGACTTGTTGGGAGCAAGTGTGGAAGCTTGACACAAGATTTGGCTTGTGGACCAAGTAAAAAAGACTGGTGTAGGAAAGAGCACCAGCAATCAGCCGAGGTTCATATGTACATGCTGAGGATACAATAAAGGTAACAAACCAAGTGTTGAATGACAGCTGTAAAGCTGTGTGGTGTACTGACACAGGGAGATCTCCACCCTCTCTGCTTGTTAGTGAGTTTGCTCCATGGGGGAGTAGTAGTTGAGCTGTTTGAGCTCTGGAAGTGACTCTGACTGCTTTAAAGTAGAGTTCTGTGTAGGATAAGACACCTTAAGTGCTGACTGAAACCTAAGCTTTAACTTAGGAGGTGTATACCTGTGTTTGTACCTGTGAGGCTTAATTGAGTCTATTTTTGGTGGCAATGATGCTGGTTACCCACTGGACCCGTGTCAGGCGGCGGAAGCGGACGGTTTACATGCAAAGTCTATGTGGAGACGCGTCGAGGCGCGGCGTATCGTGAAGCGGTGCGTTTTGAGTGTTTGAAGCGGCGCGGCGGCACGCGACAGTACCTTTCCGCGCACGCGCACGTCCGAAGCAACCGAGGCGTTGAGCAGCGTCGGATCGAAAAGTTGATCCAACGTTGCTCGATGCGTCCAACAAACAATCGGGAGAGCCTCTGCTATGTGATTACACAACGACAACTGTGATTACACAACGACAACGGGACTTTTTTTGGACTTTTTAAACTTACCCCATCGAACCTCCATGAATTGGAACCAGACTCTGGTAAGAAACTTGACATTTTTACAGTTGCTGCTGTCTGCTCCAGCGTAGGATCACCCCAAACATAAAAATAAAAAAAACATTTTAATCTCAACAAAGACTGTCGGAGCTACAGTTCGGCTCGTAGAAAACCCACTCCAGTAGGAACGGGGGTCACATGCTGCTGATTTTATCTGCCAGCAGCATGAAAACACAACAACTGATGACCCTCTGCCTCCCCCCAGTGCGCATCATCAGATGCGTCCCAGTGGGTACCCGGCATCAGTGACAAGCGGCCAAAAGGGGGCGGCAGGAGCGTTCTGACAATTTAGGTGGGTACCTGGCATGAGGGCAGTGTTTGTACAGTTGTCCAAGAGGAGGACAGCTAGGGACAACAGTGAGGGAACTGTTGCTTTTTTCTCTTTTTCATTTTTGTTGTACTTTTGACTATGTGAGTGTTGGTAGTCCCGTTTTCATATAGATAGTTGCTTGGGGAGACACGACGGCCCTGTACAGGGTTGGGTCTGCCTGGGTGGCGTTTTGTTCTTTTTGGCCAAACTCACCAGTCCTCCATTCGTTTGAACTTTTCTTCTTTAATTTTTATTTTCTGTTGATGCTGAACCAGAAGAAGACATTTCGGGCCAGGTGGGAAAACCCAAAGAAGACCTCGTCGGCTTGGACGCTCTTAGTTTTAGTTAAATAAAAATGTTGTTAAACTTCTTCTGTGTCCAGTGTCCATTGAATATGTTATGGCTGTTTCCAGTCGTAACAATCAGTTTAGGTTTAACTGATCACAACAAAGTCTAAACTTGTGCAACCAGAAGTTGCAACATATAAAACACACAAAATAAAGCCCAACTAGCTTTAAGCATTAAGTTTTACTGTAACCATTAAGCATACAATGGAATTATGACCAAAAATGGCTAAAACATTCAGTTACATTTGTACAGATGAACATGTGGTGCTCCGAACTTTTGAACACCTTGACCCCAGAGGACGGACCATACTTCAGATTATCATGGCTTCAGAAGATGAAGCACACCATCAGAACGTAGATCAAATGGTTAGCAAATGTCATGTTTTCTAGTTTTAACGAGCTGACCTGCTGCTCACGTGTCGGTCAGCCTGAGAGTCTCTACGGCTCATACTGTCTTTAAATTTTACCCAAAGAGTATCAAAGTTCTAATAAAAAAGCAGCTAATTCTAACACAGACAGGTTTCAGAATTTAGTAAAAAATTAGCAAAGGGAGCATCAGGTGGTTTGAAGGCCGCTCCTTGTTGTGTGAATGATTGTTACGCATTCACACTATGGAGATCCTGTTTCCACTTCTTAATTCTTCCGTACGTTTTTTGGCTTCTTTCTCTTCCCGCAATTTTTGTGCTATTTCAACAAATCATAAATCAAAACATTCAGCTCGTTCAGGACAATCCTGCTATGACTTTTGGTGTTGGTCCAACTTTAGCTTTTTGAAATATTTAGCTTTCTCTGTCATTTGTATCTCATAGAAAATGAATCGAGTTCATTTTACATCCTTCTAATCTTTAGATGTTTACAACCTTTTACTGCTCCATTCACATTTTGTACTGCTTCAGCTTCTTTCAGCTTCCTTGTGCAAATTTAAACTTTTTTCAGCTATTTTCAGCTTTTTTTTTTTTTAGATGTGTTGAGCTTCTTTTGGGTTCTTCCTGCCAACTATGGCATTTTTATGCTTCTTCTAACTTATTTCTGCTAATTTCAGCTTGTTGTGATCCTTTGACCCTATATCTGTGAGTTTCAGCTTTGTTTGCTATTTCAGCTAGTATTTAGCTGTTTATGCTAATGTTAGCTTTTTCAGCCAATTCCACATTTGTTGCACTCATTTCACCTTTTTCAACCCGATTCAGCGACAATGTGCTCTCACCACTTATTTCTCGCTATTTAAGCTTCTATCTGCTTTTTAGCTGCTTTTCAGCTGTTTTTGCCCATTTCAGGGGTTTTTCATATAATTTCCACTTGTTTTATGCAAACTTCTGATTCTTTCAGCCTAATTGGACAAACATGTTCTTTTTGCTTTATTCTGCAAATTTCAGCTTGCTCTACCTTTTTAGCTACATGTTTAACTAATTTCAGCCTTTTTCAGATACATTCAAGTTTTGTGGTAATTTTTTTGCTAATTAAGTTATTTCTACTCCTTTCAGCTTATCCTCCTTTCAGTTTTTATTCTGCTTTTTCAGCTAGTATTGAGCTCTATTATGTGAATTTTAGCTTTTTCAGTTAATTCCACATTTTAGCTTATTTCAGTTCTTCCCTTTTCTTTATGCTCAACGAGGCTAGCCTGTATAAATAAAGGTTGAATGAATGAAAAAATTGTAGTTTAAACTTCTTTCTGCCTTTTTCAACTGATTTTCATTTAAAAAAAATTGTTGTTGCTAATTTCAGCCTTTTTTGGCTAATTTCTTAATTTTTTGGCTAATTTCTGCAAATATGTTTTCTTTCTGCTTTCTTCAGCTAAGTTAGACTTGTTCATCCATTTCAGCTACTGTGTACATTTTAGCATGATTTTAGCTAATTTCAGCTGTTTTTCAGCTAGTTCTTCTGCAATAATAATAATAAATTTAATTTGTAACATACTTTTCACTAACAAAAATCTCAAAGTGCTACAAAGTGCAACTAAAATCAGTGACAAAATCATGTGGAGGCAGAATAGGCTTGCTTAAAAAGAAAGTTCTTTAAGCCTTATTTTAAAGCAATACGCTTTCACAACTGCGTTTTCAGAGGAAATCTCTAGTTGTTGTGTTTATCTTTCTAAAAGCTGTGCTAAATGTTCAGGTGGCACCTTCTCTCAGGTACATTAATCATCATTCTCTTCTGAACATGGATGGTGCATCAAACCACGTGCTGCTCAGGACAAAACCAAGCCAAAACTCACATTAGAACCATCTCTGTTCCTCGCCGGGCCTGCTGGGTTCTGGAAAGTGTTTGCAGATGTGGCCTCGGCGGGCCAACGCCACCATGTCAGCCCCCCCAACTGGACCGTCTCAGAACAGAGGATGCCGTTTTTTCCATGCCAGCTTACATGAAGAGAAGCTCTTTGAGGCCTCAAGAGGAGAGAGGAATGACACCCGGACCAAAATACACCCCCCGCCAACCCAGCTGCTAACTGCAGACACAAATCAGAACCGTTCTGCCAGGATCCAAGGAAATCCCCAAGAAAACCAGAACTGTTTCGCTCCCAGGCTGCTCCAACAGGTCTGTTCGGTCAGGTTTAAAAACAGTGACACATTCTCTGCTGAAACATTTCATTTATAAATCGGTCTGCAAATTTAGGAAGAAGTTTCTTTTTTTTTTTATTCAGATTTTTGAACTACCTTTAAAAAAATTCACATTTACCAGAAAAATACTAAAAGTCTTTATTGTAAACTTTAAAATCAATCAAAAAAAGTTCTCCTGAACTACAGTCCCTCAATACTTTGAGGTTCGACATTTGCGGACTCGCTGTTTCGCAGGTTTTCAACGTAAGATTGTACACGACACACGACTGTCAACTTTAATATTACACACGTGATTGGGACGGTACATTAACATACGTTAACAGGAGTGGGAACCACCATATTGTAGTTTTCTTTCAATAAGCCTACACTGTAATGCAAGTCAAAAGAACTGTATTACCCAGAAGCCAACAGTGCTTCCAGCCACTGTTTTTTGCTGAAATTCAAAGAGCAGCAACGGAGGGAGCGAACACTAGCAGAGAAAACAATGTGGTCAAAATAGTTTTGCAACTCAAAGTCAGAAGTAATGATCTATCTGTTAAACTCACAGAACTGACAGGAAAGTCACAAATAATCCTGAAGCTGACCTCATCTTCAAGTACTATCTTCACTGGTGAGCACCCATATAAAATTTTGCAGTACAGTAGTCACTCGCTACTTCGCGGTTGGACTTTGTTTGTTTGTTTGTTTGTTTATTTATTCATTTAATTTCAATTAAAAAACAATACAATTTCAAGAAAACATAAAATACCTATAAAATGAAAGGCAGCAGAAGAAGAAAAAATCTTATCATTTCTGCCCCTTCTTAACAAAATCAATTCATACCATACCATACCATTTTATTTATAAAGCACTTTAAACAGGAACAAGTCCACACCAAAGTGCTGGACAAACAAACACGCAACAGGCAACACAGACAATGAAGTACAACACGAAAAACATAAAAACATTGCAGATCATAAATCAAACGATCCAATACAAATCAGCTGGCATTGAAAGCGATGGAGTAGTAGTGAGTTTTTAACCGGGATTTGAAAACCGAGAGGGAGGGGGCCTGTTTGATGAGCAGCGGTAACTCGTTCCAGAGTCTTGGGCCTGCTACAGAGAACGCCCTGTCACCCCTGCGCTTAAGACGAGTTTCTGGAACTATTAAGAGTACCTGATCCTCTGACCTCAAAGCACGTGGAGGGACATGTGGGTGTATCAGATCCGAGAGATAGGCAATCAAGCAATCAACTCAAGCAATACTCACAAAAAATACAACAACCACAAAACTTATCACAATTATTCATTATATTTCCCAAATATTAACTAACTTAAATGTATCTCATCAGCATTATATTCTTGAGCTTTTTCTTAAATACAAATAATGATTCCTCTTTTTTAATATCATTATTCAAACCATTCCATAAACCAATTCCCCTCATTAAAGTTGACCTACCCCGTAAACTTGTTCTATACTTTGGCTTTACAAAAATATCCGTTCCCTTTGAATTATAACAACTACTCCTTTTTAAAAATACGCTTGTATGTTCAATGGTAAAATGTGATTCTGAGCCCTGTACATAAGTAATAGAATATAGTAGTCCATCAAATCATAAAACCTAAGTAATTTCAGTTGATAAAATAAATACTTGAAGGATGACAATAATGTTTTCTTGAGATAATTCTTAAAGCTCTTTTTTGTAAAATAAAAATAGACTTGGTTACAGTTTTACAAGCTGTACCCCAGACACCAATACAATAAATTAAATGCAGCACAATAATTGTATTATACAGAAGTAATGGACCAGACGGTGGTCTCTGATACACCTTTGTCTTTTTGAACTGTCCAGGGATGCTTTTTGCTGACCCTATCAGTAAACAGACATTTACTACCATTTATTCCATTAGTTGTAATCTGAGAACATATATAGTCACTCCCAAAGAGACTATTGGCTTCTTTAATTTTATTCTAATGTAATCAAAAGAATAACATTTTGTCATTTTCATGATATGTGCTATTATGCTGTGTTATTCTTTAATGTGGAGCATTACTGTGTTACTTGATCATATAATGGTGTCAGAGTTGAATTTTATGTCAAATTGTGCTTTTCAGATTTGTTTTAGAAGTGTTAAGACGCTAATCCAAGTATTTTACTACTGGAGACTATGCGTCTGTCTTTTTCCTTTTTTTTTTTTTTTCCATTTATAGATGGCCTCCCTTCACACCTTTTAGCCATCCTCTCACTCCAATATTTATTTATTTATTTTTTAAGAGAGAAAGAAAGAAAAGAGAAAGTAAGGCAACAAATCAACAATTATCAACCAAAAGAGCACAAGGCAAACACACCCAACCTCCGTCCACAATCCTGCAAAGCACATGACAGAACACAACAATGGAACATACATGCATAAAGACTAATAATATTCATGAGCTTGCAGTAGAATTCTATAAATACACATACCCATATCTACAAATATATATATACAGTAGTATACATACATATACTTTTATATTCATTTATATATATACCCATCTACATATCTACAGATATATATATATACAGTAGTATACATACATATACTTTTATATTCATTTATATACCCATCTACATATCTGCATATATATATATATATACATCCCTGCATCCATTTGTGTGTGGTTGTGAGCATGCATAAGTGTATAAGGTTCCTCCAATAGAACATTTAGTAGCGACTGTGAAGCATCAGAGATCCGTCCCCCCAAAGCCCGAGGCAGACGAAGGAGCGATCAAAGCCCAAGACCCCAGGAAGGACCCCGTCTGTCTTTTTCCTAAACATTTCTCTCTGCTTCTGGCTGTAGCCTGGAATCTTGATAACAGCAAGTGAACTCCTCGTCTGACTGGTTCTTCTGAACCACTCGGAGAGGGACAATCACTGATCTCAGATCCTCTACTAAGGGTTCCAAGCTTTCCTGGAACCTCTAGTTCCTGTAAGGAAGAGGAGATGTGAACTTTCTCTTTAAGCTGTCGGACATTTGGTCAAGAGCTAAAGACCTTCGTTCTTCAGTAAGGGCTAATAATAATAATAATAATAATAATTTGTCACATTTGTCATCTGTGTATGTTTCCCATACTTGACGACTAACGTGCTTGTTATCAGTCCACTTCGAACCGAGCGTAAGCTCAGAACTTTGAATTAAATTCCTTTCTGGAATAAGTTATCTTGAGCCAAAAACCATGACTGCCACGACTTCTGCCAACTAAAGCAAGTATCACCGACACTGACAAGGTAAACACGTTTGGAATCCAGCTTGGACTTGCGGGACCTACAACTCGTTATGTCCAAGGCTGATCACAGTTCTTTACCAGAACCAAGGCGGACGTCTTAAGGTAAAGGAGCAGCTGTTTGCTTACTGGAGGTGTGATGATATCTTAGCTGGACGCGTATGGAAGAGTGTCATCTGGTTTTATAAATGCAAGATAAACTTCCCTCTTTACAACCTCTCCAACCTCTTTTATTCCTCCTATTTCCTTCTCCTTCATTCTAAGCTGGAAACTACATTAAGCTAAGAGCCACAGATAAAAAAGTAATATGTCAACTCATTACTGAAGTCTGTTGTGTTACATTTAAGTGTACTGATGCATGTTCAATTGCAAGAAAGGGAAATCCGTCAATCAAGTGTAATGATGTTAATTTTAGTTGATTTATTTTAAATAAAAGGTAGTGTCTCCTGGCATACCAACTAAAATCCACGTCTCATGGTCACTTCATGGTTTATTTGTCCATCATAAACTGATCACAGAAATATTGGGTAAACTGAAAAAGAAAAGAATCTGTAAATTACTATTCAATCTGAATAAGTAAATAATTAAGGTAAAGGGTGTCAGTTTAATACTGACCTCCTAAATATCCTACATCTGGTGGCCCTGTGCGAGTTTTCTAAAGGATTATTCATAAATCTGTGACCTCTCATGAACTTGAAACGTCATGCTTGCATATTAGGATCCAATTTTTAACTGAAAATAATTTTTGGCTGGAAGTGTTCAGAACGATTGCAGGACTGCAGTTAATGACATTTGAAGCTGAAATTGTTATTTGTTCAACTTTTTAAACACTATAAGTAGTTTTGGTGGGGAGTTGTCACGCTGTGTGGGAAGTGTCTGGTGGTTCTGATAGACCCGGTCCAGATTACGTGTCCACAAGCTGAGGCGACCTCATCGCAAAATGACCAGAGACATTTTTAGAAGCTATTATTAACATCTTTTTTCATTCATTCAACCTTTATTTAGTCAGGTAAATCTCATTGAGCCTCGAGGGCTCATTTACAAAAGTGACCTGCTACAAAGTAAAGAATGATGAACAGCAATGGTTATTTTAAAACAAGATTGCTGTGTGGGGTATTTTTACATTTTAGAGCAGGTCAAAGACGCATATTATTGTTGAAACGTGGTCGGATAGTGGTTCTGACAGACCAGTCAGTGGACGGAACCGACCTTGAAGCGGCTCCGAGGGAGTCTGTGTTTTTTTCAAACAAGTTGTAGTGCTGTGTTACTGAGCATGGCTCCGTTAAACCTGTGTAAATGTTTTCGCCATATCCAGGAAATTTTTGCAATGACAAGCGAGCGTTTATGAGCTGTAAGAGTCTGTAGAATTGTGTTCTGCTATGCTAAGCTAATGTTACAGCAACGTGTCAAAGACGTCTGTTTATGGGCTGTGATTGGATAAAACGAGAGCTGTGATCTGTCAGTCACTCTCGTATCTGTAAAGAAAGCGCTGATTCGCTGAAGTGGGGAAGCACTCTGATGCGACCCGCCCACTTTTGTCGTCATTCCTGGCACTGCATTGGTCGAAGGAAATAAGACTACATTAACCATGAATGCTTGGGAAAATAACTACAAGCGCTGTGATTGATTGGTTGACGTCATGTATTTGTGTAGCGAGCTCCGCCTCGTTGGAAGCTGGTGACGCGTTGCGCACGCTGCGTTGGCCCGCCCACTTTTGTCGTCATTTCCAGATGCTGCATTTTTGAGTGACAGCTTACATACACAAGACGAACGGAGATTTCACTAAAAGTTTAAAAACTTAATTTAAGCCATCTAAACTGTCTAATCACACAGATTTGTCTCTGACAAGAACGTGGTTCGAGCGATTATCACGTACAGGCTCCAGCTCTTTCCAATGTTGATATTTTTACAGAGTTGTTAGATGCTACTCGCAAGCTAATGGTTAAGTTACGGCTAAGCTAACAGGAGTCAACCACGCCGCCTCTAGCGGCCGGAAGTAGAAAGAAAAGGTCACCTCGTGATAAGTTTAAGTCTTGACTGCCACCTGTTGGTTAAAAGACGTTAACAGATGAGTTCTCTCAAAACATCATAAAATGTCAGCATTTTTATGGTGAAATAGCATCTTTAAAATTGTTCTGTGCACAAACCAAAAACCTGTTTATTTTAAATACAGATTTTAGAATAACAGAGGTGCAGACAAACAATTTTTGTTTATTTTAAATAAAAAGTTTAAAATAACAAACAAGAAGCACCTGCTTTTGACTTGGTTTTCACAAAAATCAAAACAAAGATGGCAGAACACATTTGAACATGTCACAGGACAACAAATTGATAAAAATCACCGATTTTTATTTAGAGTAACATCTTTAATGTTATGCTGAGTACACAAACACTCCAGTTTATTTTAAATACAAAAATTGTTTAAAATAACGAACAGAAAGTCCTTTTTCACTCCTGATAACTGTCAAATGCAGTCTAAAATCAGTTTCACTGAGACTGCAAGACATCTTTTTGAGGCATGTTGAAGCAGCATCCTGTCACATTTTAGTGAAATCATTGCATTTAAGTCAGTTCTCTTTTATAAGCATTTGAGAGAAAAAACGGAAATCAGGCTTGGGTTAGTTAGTAACTGTTGTTTGAACATAAGTTCTATTTAAAGTTAACACTGCACTGAGTGCATTTAACTTTTACAAATTTCATTGAGGGTAAAAACCTGCAGAAAAAGGTACCTATGAATACTTATTACACAGTGAAACGCGTAAACCACAGCTGATTAGTTTAATTAACTCAGTGCTACATTAGAGATGAATATTTATTTGCAAGCACTAACATGAGAACTATCTTATTTGATTTTTTTCACAAAAAAGCAATACAATGATGGACATTAAACAGGGTGAAACAAGTGAGAAGGTCCGCTCCATCAGGGCCCCAAAACGTCTTAGAACGAGCCAAGGTGGTGACTGCTTAGTTGACAGGTACATTTGGCAAGAAGCAGGTGAACATCCTTTGATGTTTTATGACAGGCTTCTCAAAGTTCATTTTGGTGACAAATATACACCAGGCATGGAAGAAGATGAAGACTTTAGGTGGTTTTTCTTCTTACATCTCTTCTTTGAGATAAGATTTCAGCTGCTCACCATGGTTAATCCAAAAAAGCAAACCATGGAAGAAATAAAACAGTGTGCTGTGAATGTCTTTGAAGCTCACATGCAAATCAAAACACCCTTACAGGTGTCCCCAGGTGAAGCGGTCAAATCCTGCTCGCTGGAGCTGGATTCCAGTCCTAAAAAAGGCGAGAATAAACAAGATTTTCAAACTACAAAACAACTAAAGGTGGGTGTTAGCTCTACAGGACGCCCAAAACCAGGGTGGGCCCGGAAGGGACCCCTGAGACGTGGACCTGCACCTCAGATGAAACAGTCCGAGACATGCAACAGGTCGCAAACGTTCCAGGAAAAAGGCACCAAACCTCCAAGCTCTGATGAGGTGGTGGATGTAAGTTGGTTGTTTGAAAACTTGAATGATACAGAGGATGACCAAACTGGTGCAATGAGTGACCTTGTCTTTGATAACTCAGAGCACATGAATAACTCAGAGCACACCATTGGTGACAAAGACAGCAAACAAAGTGCTGATAGTCTACAACATCCTGAAGGTCATGATGCTGTCAGCCGACAAGATGCTGTCAGTACACACGATTACAAAGACAGAATCACACGTGTACAAAAACGTGTGCCAAGACCTGTGAGGTTTCTGTGTAACCTTATACAAAGGGGGGTGGCTAAGAAAGCTTACCTGCCTATCACACTGGAAAGTGTCCTCGCGCGTGAAACCCTCCTGAATGGCAGTGCTGATATAACTATTATGTTGGCCAAACTGTTCGAGGAGCTAAGGACCGCCGCTAACGGTGTTGACAGGCAAATACCCTTCGAGAAATGTGCTGTTGAACTGCAGGGCCTCGCAGGGACGAGAACAACCCTGACAGCTATAGCTATGGGTCACATGTAGATTGACGAAATGACACTACGCCACCCGGTGTTTGTGTCTACACTTGACTCTTTCCCATTTTTGGTTGGCCAAGATTTTATAAACCGCTTTGACGCGATTATAGATTATGGTCAACAGACAATGAGGGCAACAGTGAGAAAACCCCTGCCAATAAAAGTGCTTCCTAGTTGTGATACAGACTGCCTAACCGCAGTTACCGCAGAGGACACAAGGGACCCCTCATCTGAAGACAAAAGCCCAGTTAGTGAACCTTCACAAACAGGTGAGGCAGAAGAGACCCAACAGTTGGACCAGACTCTGGCCCAACAAGAGAATCTCCTCTGCGAGCTGGAACAATCAGCACTCACTGAACACTACCTACCACAGGTAGAAGAAGGTGTGGAGGTCCAAGGATCCCACACCGGAGACGTTGTACTGTCCTCTGGGACAGGTAATTCGGCAATCAGCCAAGCTTTCAATGAAACCTTGGTTCAAGAGCATTTGAGTCCAGAAAATGACAGTCAACCAGACGCTGACAGTCACTTGGACATCATTGTTACAGATTTCGAGGACCCCTCATCAAACAAGGGGGGGCAAACTCACACTACAACAACAGTGACCCATCGCAGACTGACAAATCAGATACACCTGCGACTGCGCTGACGTTTGAGACACGCCTGAATTACACAGAAAGAGGTAAACGTAAGAAGATACGTTGGCCGAAACCTAAAAGGTTCCTGTGTACTGTCTACTCTCAGCTGCGAAAACAGCTTAAACTAAACAATGGCATCCTAACTTGTGCCCATGGACGGACGTCCTCACCTGTGTTCGTGGTCCCCCATAACCACAGGGGGGTGATGTTAGGTCATGCCCAAGACAAAGACAAAGTGTCCTCAGTCGTCTACGAAATCAAAATCAGCAAAGGCCGCAGAGAACCAATTGCTAAATGGGTACATCGAAATCAGATAAAACCTTACAAGGCATTCAATGACTCCACAAAAGACCAAGACCTCACAAACTCACCGACTTCATGGGATAATAAGGTCACCCAAACACAAGTTAGTAAATAAACTAATCAGGTTTAAACTACCGTATCTTCCACCCTATAAGTCGCATTGTCCAATATGAACTTAGAAACGCTAAGTCTAACACCCACAACAAAAAACTAACCTTAACAACTGTTTAAATCCATGAGATTTAATTTGACCTCAGTTATAAAGTTGAGACCTGTTTTTCTTGTGTGTTGCACTTTGGAATCTGATGACAAGAGTGTGTCAAAGCAGTGAAACATTGTTTCCTTGTTGTTTAGTCATTACTGTTGTCATTATTTGAGATATTGTTTTGGTTCTGAACACTCCCAGCCAAAAAAAGTTTTGTATTAACATTGGTTAATTCATAATATGGATTTAACTATGCCAACATGCAGTTCGTTTGTTAAATCCCAATAGTTGAAGCGTCAATGTAGTTTAAAGCTACTCAAGGTACCATAAGCTACACTGGTCTCACAATTTATAAATTGAACTGATTCGATCGATTCTATTCTAGATTATCTATTCATTTTGATGAGTCTCGCCATAGAATTCAAAATTTATTAGGAATACCAAATCCTACGTCGTTCGTCTAAAAGACAACAGACATTTAGACCAAACTATATTTCCTTTTTCTATTACACATAATTGCATGACACATAGAACCAGAGTGGCACTGACTGGAAGCCAACCAACCAACAACCTTCGATGTGGGGACCTGCAGCTCCAACGCTTGGTCTTTAACCTTGATCCAAGGGTCGCCTCCTCTGCGTCAATCGAGGGATCCCTTCTACATGCTGATTATAAAAACAATTGTTGATGATCAACCAACCAAACTATTCGTTGTGGAATTACTGCTGTGGAATTACCGCTGTGGATTATAAGACTTTGTTTTCCAAAGGATTAAAAGCTTACCGCAATGGGATTACCTACGAACAGTATGGGATTTCCAAAAATTTTATGGGATTATAAATTTTGATTTTTCTTCTTCCACTTGCTGGATTACTTCAAGATAAGAGACAGTTCAAGGTATCCTTTTGTGTTGGACCTCATCCCCAAGGACGGGCGATGACTTCCAAAAGGGGGAGATGTAATAGGCCAGACGGTGGTCTCTGAGTCCGTCTCATTGTTGTTACTGATGAGACCTACCACTGTTGTGTCGTCCGCAAACTTGATGAAGTGGTTGGAGCTGTACGATGGTGTGCAGTCGTGTGTTAGCAGGGTGAATAGAAGGGGGCTCAGCACACATCCTTGTGGGGCCCCTGTGTTCAATGTGATGGTGCTAGATGTGTTACTCCCGATCCGTACTGTCTGTGGTCTCCCGGTCAGGAAGTCTAGCAGCCAGTTACACATTGAGGTGTTCAGCCCCAGACTGACATGAAATATTGCACAGATGAGATCTAACATCATCAATCTGTACAAACGGTTTTCTGCCTTTCAAATAACTATCGGCTGCACCTGCTCCACCTGGGCGGATGGACAGAGCGGTTGCACCAGCTCGGACGGAGGCTTCGGTGGCGCTGGCACGGGAGCCACCGGGAGAGCGTGAGGACGCACTGTCCGAGTCTCAATCTTGGAGCACTGTTGTGAGGAAAGCTGTGAAAAAGTGTAAGCGCCCTCCAAACGCAGCAGCGCAGTGTAACACGCGTCCCCAAAAGGAGCATCGGAGAAATGTTGGAATATTTGGAACTGGAACCGAGGACAACATCCCAGTGATTAGAACCAAGCTGGTGAGTGTGTTTGCAACTCGGTTCTCTCCAGAGCTTGATGCTGGCACGCTGTCCTCTTATCTGTCTGAGAAATGGGGAAACGTGTGACGTCAAAGTCAACTTTATTGTCAGAACTGCAATATGTACAGGACATACACAGGACCGAAATTGCGTTTCTCTCAGTCCCTCGGTGCAACAGTAACCATCTAAACACTAAACACTAAAACATTTAATACACATAAGCATAAAATAGTAAAAAAGTGTAACACTGTCCTGAGTTTTTTCATAATAGTATAAAAGTATGAAAATTTACACCAACACTGAAACACCAAACACCCCTAAAACACCAAACACCCAATGAACATAAGCATAAAATGAAATAATAAAAGTGTAATACTGTCCTGAGTTTTTGCATAGTAGTATGAAAAGTATAAAAACGTAAATCTATAAAATAAACTGAAGTTTCTAGCGTTGACATTTGCAAAGAGTGGCACAGCAGCATATAAGTTAATGTACACAGTATATGTATGAGGTAGTTGATGTTGGTATAGAGGCAAAGTGGCATATGCAGTGAGGCACATAAGGCACATTTGGCATCCTTAGATAAGGCTAGTCAGAGAATGCTGTATATGTATCTGCAGTAGTGTAGATAAAAGTAGTGTAAATGTAAACAGTAGTAATAAATGTAAAGCAGTAGTAATAAATGTAAACAGTATTAATAAATGTAAACAGTGAATGTAAACAGTAGTATGACTATAGGCAGTAATGTAATACAAACATTAGTGCAAATATGAGAAGTAGTGCAAACTGAATGAACACATGACCGAGAGTTTAGTGAATAACCCGTTTGATGACACAGAGTCCAGTGTTAAAAACTTTGTGTTGAGTGGTAATGTGTGAGAAAGTTTTTTGTGTTAAGGCAGTTCAAATGGGAGGGGAGGCAGAGCAGGCAGAGTGTTTAGCATTCTGACTGCCTGATGAACAGAGCTGTCTCTCAGTCTGCTGGTACGAGCCTGGAGACTCCTCAGTCTCCTCCCTGATGGCAGCAGTCTAAAGCGGCTGTGTAGTGGGTGTGTGGGATCACCTGCCATGCGGTGGGCTTTCCGAGTGAGGCGTTTGCTGTGTAAGTCCTGCAGTGAGGGCAAGGAGGTGCCGACGATCTTCTCAGCTGCTTTCACGATGCGCTGGAGGCTCTTGCGGCAGGATGCAGTGCATGCACCAAACCACACAGTGATGCAGCTGGTCAGGACACTTTCTATGGCACCTCTGTAGAAGGTGCACATGATGGAGGTTGAAGCTCCAGCCCTTTTCAGCTTGCGGAGAAAGTAGAGGCGCTGGTGAGCCTTCTTCGCCAGTGCTGCAGTGTTCCTGCTCCAGGACAGGTCCTTTGAGACGTGCACTCCCAGGAACTTGGTGCTGTCCACTCTCTCCACTGCGGTGCTGTTGATGGTCAGAGGGGCATGTTGTGCATCCCTCTTCCTGAAGTCCACGACAATCTCCTTTGTCTTCTCCACGTTGAGAGTGAGATTGTTGTGTCCGCACCACAAGGCCAAGCGGCTCACCTCGTTCCTGTAGTCCGTCTCATCGTTGTTGCTGATGAGACCTACCACTGTTGTGTCGTCCGCAAACTTGATGAAGTGGTTGGAGCTGTACGATGGTGTGCAGTCGTGTGTTAGCAGGGTGAATAGAAGGGGGCTCAGCACACATCCTTGTGGGGCCCCTGTGTTCAATGTGATGGTGCTAGATGTGTTACTCCCGATCCGTACTGTCTGTGGTCTCCCGGTCAGGAAGTCTAGCAGCCAGTTACACATTGAGGTGTTCAGCCCCAGACTGTCCAGTTTATGGATGAGCTGTTGGGGGATGATGGTGTTGAATGCCGAGCTGAAGTCGATGAACAGCATTCTAACATAAGACGTGTCGGAAGATTGACTCCAATCACAATAGATTTAGCTCATTCCAGGTCACAGCAGAGTGTAACGAATCGTCTGAAATGTATGACCCACAACTTTGGCCAACGGGGTCTTATGTTCGCCATTACTTAGGGTTAAGTTAGGGTTAACTACGAGGGTTAAGTCCTCGTTCTTTCATCCTAGGCGCCTGCAAAAATCAAGCCCCTCCTTTCTAGATGCCACTTAGAGACAGTAATCCACGCTTTTATTACTTCACGCCTGGATTATTGTAACTCTCTTCTGATTGGAGTAAATAAGGCCTCGCTTTCTCGGTTGCAGCTGGTACAAAATGCTGCTGCACGATTTTTGACTGGTACAGGCAGACGTGAGCACATCACTCCAGTTTTAATGTCCCTTCATTGGCTTCCTGTCCAGTTTCGAATCCATTTTAAAGTTTTATTGTTTGTTTTTAAGTCTTTGAACGGTTTTAGTCCCTCTTATCTGTCTGAACTGCTTCAACTTTATGTGCCATCACGTGCTCTTAGATCCGCTGACCAGATGCTTTTAGCAGTCCCGAAAACCTTTTATAAGACCAGAGGAGACAGAGCATTTTCAGCTCTGGCTCCTAAATTGTGGAACGAGCTGCCACTGAAGGTCAGGCAGGCCCCATCAATATCTGTTTTTAAAACTCGTTTAAAAACACATATGTTTTCATTGGCTTTTAAACCAGAATGAGTTCACATCTCTGTTTTAATGTTGTATTATTTTACTTGTGATGTTCTGATATTTATATGATTGAGATTGATTGTTTTTATTGTTTTCTGCTTGTTTTTTTTCTTGTACAGCACTTCGGACGGCTGCTGCTGTATTTTTAAGTGCTTTATAAATAAACTGGTATGGTATGGTATGGTATTACTTTGAGGCACGCAAACCCAGAGCTGAAAGGGATAATGTTGCACTCGGGTCAGGGGGCGAGGCTGAGCTGCAGCGCTCTGTACCTGTGATTACACCTGACGCTTCAGGAGAGCAGCCATGCCCTAGCACGGAACAAACTGACACCGCATAAATGAGCATTAATATTGTGTCATATAATGTGCGTGGGTTGTGCATTGGTCATACAGAGGCGGATGTTCATATCTTCAGCTCTCGACAGGGAAGGTCGCATCTCCTTTCGCTCCTCACCTCGCTGGTTTCCCCCTCCCTGCTTCTGCATTTGTCTCGTCTATAACTCTTCAGCGCTCGCTCGAACCAATTTGGGATGGATTTATGTGCGTGGACTGCTTTCTGGGCCATTTCATCTATCGATACTATCGATAACATAAATTTCCACGAAGCGTTCTGGCCGGGGAGAGCCAGAGCGCCCTTTCGACACGCATGCGGTGAGCTACATTATGGACTCGATGAGCAGGCTAATGTAACTGTCCGCTCACTCTGTCGGGGACGTGGAACCTCTGTGATTTATTGGGATACCGGTGGATCTTGCCACTGAAGGCTGAGGGACCGCCGCGATCGGCGAGCTGGCGAGACTTCCTGCTCAGCAAAAATGCTTTGAACCAGGCTATGAATGACCTTCCCAGCTGTGTGCGAGCTGAATCACACGGTGGTGAGTGGCGGCCGCCGCGGACCGTGGTGTGTGGGACTCGTTTTTACAGCCGCTCGGATTAAAAACAGGGCACATACGGAAGGATCTTTTCTTAGCTCGGAACCTGACTCGATTCGGCGATTTGGACCCAGAAGCTGCACCTGGACTAAAAGACTGCAGTAAAAAGAACACTGTGGTCTGACTGAAAAATAAGCAACAAATCTAATCTGGTCTCTGGCCTTGAATGCTGCCTACAAATTTTCTCCTGAGCTGGGAGCTGTAGGGCCCGCTACCCTCCCATCCACCCTCCCCCAAGAGGTTTCTGTGTGTGTGTTCTCGGTGGGAGCTGAGCTCTGAGACCAGCGAACTGCTCTTATCTGAACAGAAAGACACAGACTGTTCCTCCCGCCTGTCGTCAAAACTGCAACTATGTCTCGTGTGATGTGCTAATGCTGTTAGAGTTTTTGGGACTTTATCATGGAGTGTCCTCAGGCAATCTTTGATAGACTCTCTTTTTGAATAACACAAATGATACCTATTGTGTCTTTCCTTTTTCCATATCTGATTGTGGTGGCGCGGTTTTATACTGCTGCGACTTCGTGCGCTCGTCCCTATCCATGATGAATGTGCGTAATCATTAACGTTGTCTTTGTGCCCCCGGTGCAATGTCAAGGTCAATAAAGATATATTCTATAAATCACGCCGGCTTGTGGTGGATGAACTTCTGGAAAAATTTGATGTTTTGTGCGTTCAAGATACTTTTTTTATCTAAACAGGACTTGGAAAGACTCAACTCCCTGCATGAAGACTTTTACAGTGCAGGTGAATCTACCACTGACTTTAGCACTGAGTTAGTGCGGGGCAGAATTTCTGGGGGCAGTGTTGTGGCATAAAAGGTACGATCAGCTGATTAAAGTGATTAGACTGGGTATAGGAATCGAGTTCAGCTGCGGGGATAAAAAGTTCATTATACTGAATATATATACACCTTATGAAACTCCCGAGAATGAAGAAGAATATCTTAATCCACCTTATTCCTGGGGAGGTCACTGTAGAAGCGATTATCGGACTTACTTCCGTTTCACACCGGAAGTAGAAGTTCTGCACTGGCTCCTTCGTTGTTTACTTGCTAATCTGTACGCGTCGTTGAAGTTCTGTTTTCTGTTATGTCGAGCTAATATTTTCACGAAGATTTCCCTGCGGAGCTCGGGTACCTGTTGCGCTGTTCGTGGCTGTACGAATAATCAGACGAAGCTGAATTTGTGGCTGCAACTAGTGTGTGTTGAACCCAAAACTCTGTAGGTGTGCTTGTTTCATTTTGTGGACAAAAAGCCAACCGAAGAAATCCTGCATCCTTCTTTGTGGCTGGGTTATGAGAAACTACCTGACAAAAACTGCCGCATCCTCCAGAGGATCGACAGCAATGACACGAGAACACCAGGTATGATTTAAGAGACAACTTTTAGTGTTATGATTTTATGTAGTCAGTGATTAAATGATACTAATATTTTCGTTCAGAACTGGCAAATAAGCACACGCACCTATATATGTATGTTATGTGTGCGTTTATTTATATATAGATATATAATATAGGTGTGTGTGTGTGTGTGTGTGTGTGTGTGTGTGTGTTTATTTATATATATATAATATAGGTGTGTGTGTGGGGGGGTTTAATTATATATATATAATATAGGTGTGTGTGCGTTTATTTATATATATATAATCTAGGTGTGTGTTGTGTGCGTTTATTTATATATATAATATACCGGTAGGTGTGTGTGTGTGTGTGTGTGTGTGTGTGTGTGTGTTTATTTATATATATATATAATCTAGGTGTGTGTGTGTTTGTGTGTATGTGTTCATAAATGAACCCTAATGTTTATATACTGTACTTTTACTTTCAGATGGGCTTGACGAGAGTGTGGAGCTTGCTCAACACCACCACAGTCACATGCAGCATGACTAATGGAATGTGGATTGACACGTCAGAACAAACCAAGGACCTTATTCTATGGTTGCGCTATGAAACAATTAAAGCAACATGTTTTGCAGAAAGCTAAAAACTTGGACTCCAGAAGTGAATCATACAGTCACTACTATGCAAATAACACTGTGAAATATTTATTGGCTGTTTCTCCCTCTGGAATAATCATGTTTATTTCAGATGCTTATGGTGGTAAATGCAGTGACAGGTATATAACACAGAACTCTGGGTTTCTGGACTATCTGCGTGCTGGAGATGAGGTGATGGGTGATTGTGGTTTCACAGTGAGGGACCTGCTGCAAGAGCGTGGTGTGAATGTAATCATTCCAGCATTCACACGCAAAGGATGCCAGCTTATTTCAAGTGAGAAGTGAGAAGGCATTAAATGTAAACATTTTTCTCAAACATGTACGGTAATGCTGTACTTGCTGTAAACATAACACAACTCTTAACATGTTTTTAAAGGATGCAATGTTAACTATATTACATTAGAAAAGTATTTGCAAAAATGATTCATTTGTTATGTACAATAGTTGACTGTTAACCTTCTTACAAGGTTAGTTTTTTGTGTGCACTACTGTATATCAGTTAATTTTTGGATTAAACTACTGTTTCTATCTAAATGTGACTTTTTTCATTATCAGGTTTTTAAAGATTGTTTCCTGACTATTTCATTATTTGTTTTTGTTTACTGTATTTTTTAGAGATCCAGGTGTTTTGGGCAGAGGTGAATTTTCTTTGTAATAAACCACTGTTTCTATCTAAATGTCACTTTTTTCATTATCAAGTTTTTAAAGATCGTTTCCTGTCTATTTCATTACTTGTTTTCATTTACTGTATTTTATTAAAAGTTCTCAAGGTGCTTCATTTGTGAATCAGTAAAATCTTTGTCAAAAGAAATGTCAAGCTCCAGGTGCTTCAGTTGGTGTCCAGATAACCATCTTGCAGCTCAAAAGTCCAAGTCACATCATTGTCAGCTGGACCTGGTGATGTGGATTTTTAAGGCTTTGGTTGGGCTATATGTTTGATTAAGTAAATAAGATTGTGTCCCACCTCTCTTAACATAACAGGACCAACCTTGTTACTGTGAAGATACTGATAAGCTTCAGAGCTTTTCAGATTGCTCATCGCTTCGCCATCTGAAGCAACTGTCAACAAAGTAGCTAAGTATGCTAGTAGCTAAATATGCTAGTGTACGTTATTTTCGGCCACTTCTTCAAGTCGTCCTCCCACCCCTCAATAGCTGTAGGTAGCGATAAAAGAATATCTCCACATTTGAGTTGTGATTGTTCGTGTTCCCACATATTTTATGACCTAAAACCTCTGACGAAAACCGGTTAGCGCGTTGCTAGCGTGTAAAAAAGGCATAAAAAAAGGCATTTGATAGGCATAAAAAAAGTGCCGGTTCTGACATAATCCCATAATTCGCGCAAGGCATCATGGGGGCTAGGAATAAGGTCAATAGGCTGGCATATACAGTATTGTGTCATTTATTAAGGACAATCCATCCACTTGTTTTTTTATTGTGGGTGACACGAATGCTGACGTGACAGACTATAAATCCTAATTTGACAATCACTTAAAGCAATTTTGTTCCAGCAATAAGCTGATTCTCTCCAGTGAAGTGCTCTTACCTGTAGATAGCTACACTTACATTAGTGAAGCGTGGCATACAACATCATGGTAAGACCACTGTATCTGCACTGAGGATGCACATAACTCTTTAAAGGCCATCAGGATTAATTAGGAATTTGCAACATCTGATCATATCCCTGTCACTTTGTCTATAGATATGGGCAATTTACCAGCCCTTTTGCCTGAGAACAATGACTGGCAAGAAGGAAAAATAAATTGGGACAATCTGACTGAGCAGGAGCTTAATCTCTACTGCACTCAGTCTGAAATCTTGTTGAATATTGTTTTGCCAAAAAGTGCAGTGAGGTGTTCTGAGATAAACTGTAAAAATATGCAACATGGCACAGAGTTGTGCTCACTATATGAGGAAGTTGTAGAATCACTTATTATCCCAAGTAGGTCATTTTACTAAACTAAAAAGCACCAAGC
>JBBPBX010029723.1:0-35689 GCA_038048925.1 Garcialebias charrua
TGATATAAAACTGAAGTCACGAGAAGTGTATTTTCAGTTAAGATGAATAACTAAAAGTACAACAGTTTGATTATTGTGCTGCGTTAAGTCCATATAAAAACAGAATTAGGTGATTTGTGAATACTATAGGCTAATTTTTCAATAAATAAATAAATAAATAAACCCGGAGTATGGGCAGGTGAAAATGCGTCACGTTCAAAAATGGTCAAAAATTAGGTCAAAATGTTTAAATTAGATAATAGAGCTGACTTCATTTGAGCATTTATAGTTATAATACTTGAAATAACTATATTTTAATCCAGTATAAATTAATAGTTTACGTTTTTAGAGCTTTTCTCCTAATCTTTACGCAGGTAAACAAACACCATTTTTAAAATTGCGTCACTTCCGGTAAAGTAGGCGTGTCTTAAGAAGAAAACAAAAACAAACGAGGGCGAGGGGAACGGTGAGTACAGAAGGCCCTACTTCATCACGACGTAAATAAAACATCGTTTTAAGTGTGGATATTTAAAAAAATATATCCCTTCGCTCTGGCAGCCACCAGATAAGTATTTATCTTAAGCGAGCTGGATGTAAAATAAACAAACTGACAGCTGCATTTTTTTTCCAGACGCATTTGGTATTTTCTTTAAAAATAAACCTTACAGTACTATCTGAACGTTGACTAAAATTATGCTGTTTAGTTTCTGTATTACAAGCTACATATTGTAAACAGACTTCGGCACACGGTTTGTTGTCGCCGAACTTGGTTCAAAAACGTTCGTACTTTAACATAATTGCATGTAAGCAAATATATGCAGAAGTTACAGTAAAAAAATCTTTGATCCTGTATTCCTCTGTATGCATTTACGTTTATTCGGCTGTGTTTATTAGGCGGTGCTGTTTGTTGTTTTACGGAGAAAGGATAAAAAAACATCAACGTTCATTGTTGTTTTACAACTGCAGTGCCCAGCAGGGGGCAGTAACGAGTAGAGCCTGAACTTCTGCCTTTTATCAGTAGCAGATGGTACAAAGGGTAATTTTGTGGAACAGTTTTTATTTTTTTTACAGAGAAGGCTAACTTCATTCAATAAGAAAGTGAGATTTGTCTGACATGTGTTGATCACAGCTTTTTTAAGCCAGATATCACATCCTTTGTCAATCGTGTAATGCAGGTTTTGGTGCTTTTTGTTGTTCCTTGACACCTTTGCATGCTTACAAAGTTCCTCTGGTTCTAGTTTTCCTTCTCTCTCAACAGGGATGGAGGTGTGGGATCCGACACATTGCTGAAATCAACTTTCTCTGGTCTCTGCGACATCAGAGGTAAGAATCAGAGCGACCAGGTAAAACCTACCTGTGACCGAAATATCAGGCCGGACCACCCCAGGTGGACTGAGATCTGGGTAAATACGAGCCGCCTGGGTGGTGGGGATGGACATAGTCTATGCTGAATGTTGTGGCAGTAACAATTCTAACAAAATCATGGTTTCATGTTTTCAAAATCATTGTTTTGCTATTTTGACATCTTTTTTAAATTTGTTTAAAAAAATCTGTATGCCTCTTATGATTGTCTATTGTTGATTGTCAAAGGAGAGTCTATTGTCGCTGTTGTCGTCATTCTTTGTTGAAACCAGGTCTCTCTTGTAAATGAGTCCTCGAGGCTCAATGGGATTAACCTGCCTAAATAAAGGTTGAATGAATTAATAATCGCAACGAGCATAAAAATACAAAACGTTATTAATTAGGGTGTTTTTAAGATCACAGTTGTGGAAGAAAACAAAAAAAGGCATACATTTTATTTAAGTTGTGGCTATGCAGTTAATTTGGCTGTGACAAAGTTCTAAAAAATAAATATTTCTCTACATATGTTTTCAAACTGAAGGCCTAATTCCTTGAATGCACATCACTCGCCACTTTTCATACCAGTTTTAGACTAAAGATACAGAGAAATGATGGATTTGTAGCAGTTTAGGTCAAACCGTTGCAAGATTTCACGTGTTCTGAATGACCCTCAGCTACGAGCGCTCCTAATTTTAACTCAACATCTGTAAAACTGACTGAGTTACAGCCACATTTGTGTTTTTATTAGGACCATTTGATCATACATGGGCAGAAACATCTGTCTTCTTCTAGCAGAAAATTAAATTTGACTTGTCAGAACTGTAATGTACCGGTAATGCCCAGAAGCCATGACAGTTCAGTTTTAGTGCCTGAATGTAATATGATATTATATTTATTATCCTTCCTGCTGCTTCGTGAAGAGCACGCCTGCATTTGTTTGGGAGCTCTCCGTAGCATCTCCTTTTATTTAATGCAACGTAAAGCCGTTGGCGCACAGAATGATGGAGGAGCTGAACAAGAGGGGAAGCTGTTATTAAAGCTGTGGTACTGCGTGTTTCGTCGAGTGTCAAGTTGCTGCTTTGGTTGTTAAAGAGCAGAGAAAGCGACGCAGCATATTTATATGTAAAGATAAAATTCAACTTGCTGGTAAAGACTTGTCTGTGCGGATCAAACGGGTTGTTCCTAAAAAAAAGAACTCATATCAGTGAGCTGCAGCTTCTCAGCGAGTGACGCGTTCCTCCACTATCGTGACGGCAGCCAGTGGCTGATCCCAGGTCAGAACAGTTTCAATGAACCCCTCGGTATTTAAAATGGTTGGTGCTTGAGTGACGTTAGTCAGAGTCTCCAGCTTGTAGGAACAGTAGATAAACCTTAAACGTTAAAATATACCGTATGTGTTTTGGCTTCTTTTAAGTGTCCGATGGTTTCAGGGTTCAGATCAAAGCCAAGAAAGTTGTTTTTGGTTGATATCACTGGTTTTTACCTTCAACGGAAGAACTTTAAAACCCAGGTTTTTCTAGAAGGAATTCATAACGTCCGCCGTCTTTTGAACCAGTTTTAGATTACCGTAATTTCCGGACAATAAACCGCTACTTTTTCACACGCTTTAAACACTGTGGCTTATACAACGCTGCGGCTAATTTATGGATTTTTTTTTTAATGGGCTAATGAGCTTCATGCCTCCAAAACATTTAGCTTCATCACACCCATGCGCTCACATAGCTGCCCAATGCACGTCTCTCTTGGGGGTTGCGATCAATGACTTCCTGGTAGACTACTGTATATTTTTTATCATATGTTACAACATGAACACCCGTGGCTTATAGACAAATATGGCCTATTTATGTAAAATATATATATATATACTGTATATATTTAATTTAGATGGTGCGGCTTATAAGGTATTCAGGTGTGCGCAATAGTATTACAGTAAAAGTATTCCCTGCACATAAGAAGTCATGCTCTGATAATGTGTTGTGAATGACTCTCAACTACTACCGCCCCAGATATTAACTCAATACCCGTACAGTCGGCTGAGTTATAACCATATTTGTGGGCGGCTATGGCTGAGTGGTTAGAGCAGTCGTCCTTCAATGCAAGAGTTGGGGGTTCATTTCCATCAGCGGTCACATGCTGAAGTGTCCCAGGTAGGCCTGTCACGATAACAAATTTTGCTGAGCGATTAATTGTCTCAGAAATTATTGCAATAAACGATAATATTGTTTGAATTTTGACAATCATTAGTAATTATTGTCAAATTTAAGAAGAAATGTTGGTCATTGTTTTGTGTGTAGTATCTTTTTGACCACTGGATGGCAGTATAAGACTGAACCAAAGTTTGGATAGTGAGGGAGCGAGCAGCGTGTCTCTTTAAGAAAAATGGGAGGGAAGCCCCTTGACGTGACATGGGCTGTCTCTCCTTCATGTTTTTCGTTTCTCAAAATGGCGGACGCTCAGTGTGGTTTTAACTCTTTAGCATAGCATTTTTCGCACAAAGCTTTTAATAAAAAAAATCAGTAAACAAGTTCTCAGCTTCTTTGTGCAGAGAAAAACAACTTTTTACACGAAGGCACGTGTTTCAACCGTGAATTTCGGAGCTTCGACAAGACGGAGGTTTTTTCCTGGGGTCGGCCTGTTAGCGTAGCTCGTAGCTTAGCTGCTTTTAATGATCCAAAAACACGATTTTGGGCGGTTAAAACAGATTTTAAAGAGAAATGGAGGGGTCAGTGAAGAGCACCGGAGTTGAGCCTTTTGTCGTCCAGTGGCTTCAGTAGAAATAGACAAAGAACTGATAAAGCCAATAAATGAAAACGAGGTCGATAATTTTCCTTTTTCATGTGAATAATTGATTTATTGTTTATCACGACAGGCCTAGTCCCTGGGCAAGACACTGAACCCCTCACTGCCTTCGATGTGTGTCCCATCAGTGTGTGAATGTGATAAAGCTCTTAATTCTTCTTTGTAGAGATCTAGTGCTGTATGAATGGGTACATGAGGCACAGATTGTGTTTTTGATTATCTCTATAAGATAGGCAGCACGGTGGCACAACTGGTAGAGCTGCTGCCTCTCAGCGAGAAGGTTGCCGGCTCAAATCCCGGTCCGGGGCCTTTCTGGGTGGAGTTTGCATGTTCTCCCCGTGCATGCGTGGGTTTCCTCCGGGTACTCCGGTTTCCTCCCACAGACCAAAAAACATGCTTGTTAGGCTGATTGGTGACTCTAAATTGACCCTAGGTGTGAGTGTGAGAGTGGATGGTTGTTTGGTGTGAGTGAGACAGGTCCCTCTTGTAAATGAGTCCCCGTGACTCAACGAGGCTAGCCTGTATAAATAAAGGTTGAATGAAAAAAAAAAGATAGAAAGACACTAAATAAGTACAGTCCATTTACACTTGTGTTCAGTAATATCTATTAGCTGTGGTGGCCATCTTGAATTGGCATGACTCCAAAAGTTAATCAGTTATACATTTACAGGTAGTCCTCGACTTACGACGTTTCGGGGTTACGTCACGTATCTCATTAAAATTTTGGAAAATATTGAAAAATCTCATTTTATGTGTTTAAATGTTCTTGATTGTATGTGTACAGCGCTTTGTTGCAGTTGTGGTTGTTTTAAATGGCTTTATAAATAAATAATAATAATTATTATTATTTTGAAGCCGATTCACGCAGTTTCCGGCAGTGGCTGGCAGTTTTCGGTTAGCTCCGGCTTCGACAGCCAGCTTTGGACGGACCGTGTGTCCGATCTGCGCTCGGATACATGAGCTGGAAACGCTCGGTGAACTCTGTGGACGTCTCAGGCGGAGAAATGGCTTGGCGGCCTTGGATGTTGGTGGGACCCCGAGCTAACATGCGAAAACGCGGAGAAACGGCTTCGAGGCCTCGGATGTTGCCGGGACACGGAGCTAACATGCTAAAACGCGGAGAAATGGCTTTGAGGTCTCTGATGTTGCCGGGACACGGAGCTAACATGCTAACACGTGGAGAAACGGCTTCACCAGCTCCCAGTAAGTTATTAACTCTTTTTCCCTTCATTATGGCTCCAAATGTATGGAGCTAACATGCTAACAGGCCTTACTGTAAACAGTTAGGACCGCGTGAAGCAGCAGGAAGCTGCAGAGCTCGGACGTGCAACGAGCTAACATGCTAACAGACGGAGGAAGAATTCACCAGCTCCCAGTAAGAAATTAATTCTTTTTTTTCCCCTTCATTATGGCTCCAAATGTTCTGTATGTGTTTTTAGATAATTATGTAGGGTACTGTGTTAGGATAGGCGAAGTACCGTACATGTACGTGTATAAGTGGCGGACAGTGTGTATGTTTTTTCCGACTTACGACGATTTTTGACTTACGAACTGGCGTAGGAACGGAACTCGTTCGTAAGTAGGGGACTACCAGTATACTTACTTTCTGAAAGTTCATTAAAACCCCTTCAGTGATCCATGAGATATTTTGCTAACACACCGACATCGTCCGCCTTACGTCACTGAACTGCAGTTGAGTTGTTTTATTTTCTCTCTTCCTGCCTGCTCAGCGGTGGAACCATGGACTCCTCTGATGAAGAGGAGGCGCGCACCTTTGTCCAGGTCATCAGCGAGAAGTACAACCCGGAGAACTTCCCGTACGGCCAGGGGGTCGTGGTTCTGCTGGGCCCTCCAGGGTCCCCCGTTAAAGGTGAGACACGTCAGGCCCGCGGCGCCGCTACGATCCGAGTTTGCCGTAAAACTGAGCGAGTTCCGTGCGTGTGCAGACCGCCTGTTCCTGCCCAGCGCTCTGGTTCTGAACGACTGCGGCATCAGTAAAGCTGGGGACCGGTCCAACATCGCGGCGTTCTGCGGTCACGTGCTGGAGCTGGACCTGTCCCACAATCAGCTCAGCGACTGGGGAGAGGTGGGGGCTTCTTTAAATTGATATATTTACACACCTGTGTTTTTCTTCTTGTTCCAAATGAAATCTCTTGTTTGGGAAGACTTTTTTTTTTTTTCAACAGTTTCAATAAAAATCTTGAACAGAGCATGTGTTGGGGACCAGTCTCCACTACTACCACACCAAGTTTACCTCGGTACCTTTAAAACTGAGCTTTAGCCGTTTTTGTGTATGCTAAGGTTGATTAGCTGCGGCAGCCATCTTGATTCGTTATGTCTCCAACAATAAATCAATTGTAGATGTTACAACTAGGGCTGAATGATTTTGGAAAATAATCTACCGTAATTGCAATCTTTTTTTCTATAAATTGCAATTGCGATTTAAAACGCGATAATTTTTTTAAATATCTTCTCAAGTATTTTTCAACAAACAGAAGCAATAAATCAATCTGTTTTATAATAAACAATGTCAGATTTATTTAAAGTCCATGACCCACCATGTCTTCAAATTGCATCGCCATTAATATGTAGTAGTGACTTAAATAAGAAAACAAGAGCGTTTATTGATATTGTAGAGAAATAACGCTAAATGTGTTATTTCATGATTTAAAGCAGATTTTAGCAGGAGCTCCGGCAAAATCTGCCCCTCTCCATATATGGGCATTGACGTCACTGAAGTTTCCGCCTTGGATGAAGGCGGAGTTATTACAAGCATGCATCAACAGCTTCTGACGAGAGTAGTTAGAATACAACTAATAAAAACGATGTGTTGCCTACGAGACTGAAGGAAGAGCTGTTACACTCGCCTGGCACAAATGCAAAAATGAAAATAGACATCATATTCTCCTACAGTAATTGTCCAATATGGTGAATTGTTACTGTCACGGTGGATGTTGTCCTTTAAAGCAGAGATTACAATAAAGCAAACAAATCTATGCCTTTTCTTTTCACCATTTCTATTTTTTCTTGTTTCATAAACATAATAGTAAACATGTTAAGTGAACTTCCTAACTACTGTCTGAACTTCACATGACGGTTAATAAATAAATATAAAAAAACAGATGTAAAAAAATTACTGTTTGAAGTTCAAACAGTTCGGTCAATGATCCCTGTCGGCTGATACTTTGCTTACTTGAAGTTGAAGCACTGGTTGTTGTCATTCTAGCCATGCAACCATTGTAAATGTCTTTGTGGTGTTTTTTTTTTAAAGTGTTGATAAAGATTTGTGTCACGTGACCAGTCAAATTGCAGCCTTTGCGATTAGAAAATCTCATTTGATCATATTGCGATATTATTATAAATGCAATTAATTGTTCAGCCCTAGTTACAACTACAGATTAATTTCTATAGGTTACATTAAAATCCATCCACTTTTTCATGAGATGTTTTGCTAACAGACAAACCAACAAACACATGCCCATCTTTCCTAGAATGGCAGATTTGTATGTTTTTGTCAATCAGATGTATGGAAGTCTGAGGTTACTCGTGGGTGAGAAAGTTGGAAAAATAATTTAGTGAAGAGTTACATTTTATAGGTGTGTTTTATTTTATTTTATAAATGTTTAACAGAACAAAGTAAAATAAGTCCTCCAGCTTTGTGTTCGTTTTTCTTTTCTGTTATTGTTTCCCTCAGATTGGCACCATCGTCTCCAACAGCCCTCGCCTGAACTTCCTCAACCTGAGCATGAACCCTCTGAGCGGCGTGCAGCTGCAGCCCAGCATGGCCGACGTCTTCTCCAGGGTCCGACGGCTCGTGCTCATCAACACGCAGATCAGCTGGGACACCGTGCACACGCTCACTCAGCACACACCACAGTGAGTGAGGCTGACGATTTAAATAAAAATAAAAAAAGGCTGCAGAAGTCGGTCGGAGCAGGTTTTGGACTAAACGATCCGTCATTTCCAGGCTGAAGGAGCTTTTCCTCTGCCTGAACGGCTACGACACCGTCTCAGAGTCCCAGGCGTCCTGTCCGTCTCTAAACCTGCTGCAGATCACCGACAACCGGCTGCAGGACTGGGCCGAAGTCCGGAAGTTCGGGCGGCTCTACCCCAGCCTGAGCACGCTGGTCCTGGCCAAAAACAGCGTGAACTCCGTGGAGGACACCAAGGAAACACTGGAGCGCCTGTTCCCCAACCTGCGCAGCATCAACCTCAACAACTCAGGTTGGGATCAGAGGGAATGGGCTTAAAAGGGTTGACACGATGCTTACACACACACACATCCCAGCCTAGCAAGCGGTTTATGACAATAAGATCCACAACAACTGACTCAGAACCAGCTTTGTCCCACGGCTGTGGCCTTTTCCACACCCACACCAGGACACAAAGACGTCTTTTATTCACAGTGGTGTGGGATATTGAAACTAATATCCATCCTTCCATTATCTTTTACTTCTATATTTTCCTTTTCTGGTTGTTGAGGGTCACTGGTGCCCATATCCAGCCATCACAGTGCGAGAGGCGGGGGACACCCTGGACAGGTCTCCAGTCCATCATAGAGACAAACGAGACAACCATTCACTCTCACTCACACCTAGGGACAGTTTAGAGTTAACAATAGGGGTGCGAATCTCTCATTGTCTGGAGAATCGATTCAGTTCCGATTTTTGGTGTCACGATTCGATACAAAATCGATTTTTCGATTCAGAAACGATTTTTCTATTGAAATGGTCATAGATTTAGTTTCAGTTTTGTAACTGACAAGCTGAAAAGAATAAATAACAATGTAAACAAATGGAACATTTATTTAAAACAATAATTTTAAACTGAGAATGTTAAACAACAATGTAAACAAATAGAACATTTATTTAAAACAATAATTTTAGGTTCCTTATTGTATCAAATTTTTTGCATAATTTGATATTCATACCAAAAATAGGAACAAATTATACAGGAATGCGTTAAATTCTGTAACTTAAATTACCAGTATTAGGTTAGCTTAGTTGCCTGGATTTCTCTAAAACAATAAAAGAAAAATCTAGGAACAAATAATTCATCCATCCATCATCTTTACCCACTTCTTCCTTTAAGAGTCACTGGGGTCACTGGTGTCCATGTCCAGCCATCACTGTGCAAGAGGCGGGGGACACCTGGACAGGTCTCCAGTCCATCATAGACAAATAATTCAATATATATATATAAAAGTAAACAGACTTCAGCATACCATAGTGCATTAACCTTTAACTCAAAATAAAATACAGACTTCAGTTTTTTTTTTTTACATATTGATTCATATTTAGTTTTTAAAAAAAATCGATTTTTTTTTTTTTTAGAATCGATTCTGAATCGCCAGGACTAAGAATCTAGATTCTTTTTAAAAATTGATTTTTTTTCCTGCACCCCTAGTTAACAATCAGTCTAACATGCACGGAGAGAACATGCAAACTCCACCCAGAAAGGTCCCGGCCGTGATTCGATCCAGTGACCTGCTCGCTGAGAGGCAGCAGCTCTACCAGCTGTGCCGCCCTGAAACTCCTACATGTGACATGAGCTGGTTTGTTCATGTAGGTTAGAGCTGTCGTTTCTAACCCAAACCTGGAGCCCGGACCGGGCCGCGCCATACTAATGTGTTTAATGAGTGGGCCAAACCAAACTCCAAACCATTCCATAATCTAATTCCCTGGATTGAGGTAGACTGTCGCTTTAAACTGGTTCTTTATTTTGGTTTTACAAACATCTCTGTCCCCTTAAGATTATAACAACTTTGTCTTTTTACAAAATGTATTTGGATATTTAAGGGTAATGCGTTATTCTGAGCCCTATACATAACTGATAAAATATCATAATCTACCAAATCATGGAACTTCAATAACTTCAGTTGATAAAATAATGTACTTGATGGATGACAGTAATGCTTTCTAGTGATAATTCTTACAGCTCTTTTCTGTAAAACAAATTTTAGGATTTATAAAACTTTCTAGCACCAAAACATGTTGCAGCCCTTTAAGTTCTCCACAGAGTGCATGGTTTAAACAAACACTTTGGAGTAGGACTCAAACTGTGTTTTCTTTTTATTTCAGGTCTTAGTAAATGGGAAGACATCAAAAGACTGAATTTCTTTCCTAAACTCGAAGAAGTCAAAGCTCGGGGGATTCCTTTATTACAGCCTTACAGCAGCCAGGAGAGACGGAGCCTTCTTCTAGCGCAGTAAGTGTGCCGTTTCTTGAGTTCAGTCTTTACACAAGATGCTACGTTTTATTTTTAATTATCTACATATTTCATGAACTCCAGGCTGCCGTCTGTGATGTTTCTGAACGGCAGTGCTGTTTCCCATGGGGAGAGAGAAGATGCTGAGAGGTTCTTCATCAGGTATCACCAAGACTGTCCGGAGCAGGAACTTTCTGAGAGGTACACTCACATTCATCACTTTACATTTAACAGTAAAGAACGACCGCTGTGGAAGCACATCACCCGAACGCTAAACGTTTCTGGTGTTTTTAGCTAATATTATGACAGGAGCTAAAAGTGTTGAGATGATTGATTATGGCTGCTGTCCATCTCGTGGGTGACATCAGAGCAGACACTTCGAGCGACTTGTTTTCTTTATGTTTTGTGTTTTTCCCTTTGAGTCTTACTTTTGCTTCTAGGGCTGGGCGATACAGACCAAAATTAATATCTAGATATTTTTAAGATAAATGGCGATATACAATAAATATCTCGATATTTTTAAAATGACGATATATTGCACCGCCCTATTTGCTTCAGTCCAAACTTGTCCTCAAACGAATATTTATCGAAAATGCTACCTTCTCCTCTTGGTGCTCATAATAAAACAACTGTTATAAACACGTTATTGTGTGAGCGGTAGGGCTGGCTTATCTACAAACAAGTTAAAGATGTGTTGTTACTACATCAGCACACTTTTTAATTTACCGTATTTTCCGGTCTATAAGTCGCACCTTTTTGCCTAATTTGCATGCCCTGCGACTAATAGAGATGTGCGACATGTTTATGGATTTTTTCCCCATATTTTTAGACTAATTTTTGGCTCAGATATGACCGTTTTTCATTTTGGCAAAAAAATGGTGCAGTACCACTTTCGGCCGCTAGGGTACACCGACCGTTTCCAGCTCATGTGTCCGACGGCAGCCTCCTCTGGTTGGACTCACTCTGTCGCTGCCCGGCCTCCTGCTCTGAAGGTATGAACTACTGTTAGCTGAGTGTTTGTTAGCAAAATAGGTCATGAACCACAGGACAGATTTTTATCAAACTTACAGAAAGCAATTACTAGATGGACATTTACAAACTGTTACCTGTATGAGATGTTTGAGATAAAATTCAATTTATTTATAATTTATTTTCGCAGCGCGCTCGACCGTTTGGAAGACGTGAAAGCGAAACAATTTAAATCCAGCAGATTTGACCATTACGTGAATTTATTAAGGAACGGTTAAGCTCAGAAACACTTTTGCTATAATGTCAGCTAACAAATATGTTTTTTAGTTGTTTATCTTAATACATTTTAAAGAAAATGCTGCGGTCCCACCTGTGCGGGTGCACTAGCGAAACTCCTTTTTAAATCCTGCTGATTTGACAATTACGTGCATTTATTAAGGAAAAGTTCAGCTAAGACACATCTTTGCTATAATTTTCAGCAAACAAATAATTGTTTTTACCGTGTTAATCTTGTTAAAGTCCTTCCGTGTGGCAGCCATTTGCATCAGAGCTGACCACCAGTCCACATTCGGGTTGTCAGCGGTGACATGTAACATACGCGACGTGTCAGCGGTGACGCATAATAGATGCGACTTAAATAGAGGTGCGACATGTTTATGGATTTTTCCAATTTATTGCCAATAATTGGACAATGCGACACTCAAAGACCAGAAAATACGATAAATCCCAGCAGACTTACTAACATAAGATAAGATAATAAGATAAGATGAGATGCCTTTATTAATCCCACAGTGGGGAAATTTACATTGTCACAGCAGCATAGAGGACAGGGACCAGTTCAGAAAATGTTAAAAAATCTCTATATACATAAATAATACAAATTAGTACAAAAAACACTGAAACAGTATAATAATAATAATAATAATAATTAATTCAATTTATAACGCACTTTTCATTACTGAAAATCTCAAAGTGCTACACATATATTGAATGCTACACACATTCATAAACCGGTGGCGGCAGACTACCATGCAAGGTGCTTTCCAGTCCTACCGGGAGCAACTCAGGGTTAAGTGTCTTGCCCAAGGACACAACGACACATGGTGCGGGTCCCGGGAGTCGAACCGCCAACTTTCCGATCGGGAGACGACTGCCATTACCACTACACCACGGCCGCCCAAATATAAAACAAAATATAGCTACTAAGAGCTACTAAGAGCAGCGCGTGTTGTACAGTCTGATGGCGGCCGGAAGGAAAGACCTACGGTATCTTTCCTTCACGCACTTAGGGTGCCGCAGCCTGGCACTAAAGGCACTAAACATCCTACCAGAGCTGCCTGAGTTCCAATTACGTAATTAGAAGGTGCCTTCTAACAGTCCAGGGTCGCCTACCTAACTGCACTTTTAAAAATAAAATAATAAAGAAAAATACTAGGCAAGTTTTCTTTTTCAAGAAATTATATCCAAGATTTTCACCATTTTGTTGCCCTTGCCCTCAGCCAAGATGTCCGCCATAGCTAAAAAAAACATTATTAAATACAAAATGGCTTTAAATATATGTATACAGATACTGGATTGAGTTAAACTTAATTTGATAGTACCGTAGTTTCCACCGTAAATGTCGCTCTGCCCTGTAAGTCGCATCAGTCCAAATATGTCTAATAAAGTGGAAAAAATCCATAAATATGTCGCTTTGCTGTAACACATCACATCTGTTATGCGTCACCGCTGACAACCTGGAAATGTGTTGCGCCAAAAATCGATTGGCTGCCAAATGCCAGCCGTGGGAGCGTGCATGGGAGGACTTTTAACAAGAATTTAACAAGATTAACACTTAAAAACAGTTATTTGTTTGTTCGAAATTATAGTAAAGGTGTGTCTCAGTTTACCTTTTGCTTAATAAATGCACTTTAATGGTCAAATCAGCTGCATTTCAAAACCCGATACACGGAAGTAGGAGCGCGCAGAGAGACTACTCGCTGTGCGATTGTTGGAGATTTAACAAGATAAACACCTAAAAACTATTATTTATTTGTTCGACTTTATATTAAAGGTGTGTCTCAGTGTAACGTTTGCTTAAAGTGGACCAAATGTAGGATATATAATTTTTTGTGGTTTATCTGTGGGCTATCCAGACCATTTTCAGTCAATTTTATACACAAAATAATGCTTAGATAAAAAAATATCCCCTTTCTAATTCTGCCAAATTTCACTTCCGTTCTAAACGACCGGTTTATGAATAATGAGGTCTGAAAGCCACGCCCTACAAAGACCTATTTACATTAACTACGCCCTCTGTAACAGCCAGTATCTCTAATATGTTGTTATTTTAAAATTAGCTCTTTTTTATTACTCATTTGACTTACTGTTAGTGCTAGTAGCTTAAGATAACTTACCAAAAGCCCTCTGCGCGCGCCGCCATTTGCAGCTCCTTTTTTTAGCATTAGCCTCGAATAGCTTTTCCTCCTCCGAGCCGGGAGGTGTTAGCTCCGCTCGTTGCATGCGGCGCTTTTGGGAGCGATCACTGCTTCAGTCCACACACAAGGTTCACAGAATGTCTCGCTCCAGTTAATTTATCCGCATGAGGCAACCTTTGACCGGACCCCCGGACCTCAAAAGTCAGTAGCTCCCAACAACTCCCGCACGCAAATGGTGTCTTCGCCGGCGGTCTGCAAAACAAAAGGCTTAAAAAAAAAAAAAGGGATGCCGCGACCGGGAGGCGAACCCGTGTCCTTCGGATTACGAGTCCGGTTCACTACCTCTGGGCCAACCGGGTAGTTATGTAAAAAGCAGTCTTTCATCGTATAAGAAATAATCACAACCACCTACATTTAGAACGCTGAAGTTTTGATAAGATTTTGATGAAGTGAAAGGTATTCTTAAAATAAATAAGTTGCTAATCTGAAAATATATCGATCAGTGGTGCTTGATGGTACAGACTGTCGCCCCGCGAGAGAGAGTGTGTGTGTGCACAGTTTTCTGCCGGCTGCGCGTTGGGAGCGATATTACACTAAAAATTGAACTAAAACGTAAAAATAACAATTATAAAGTATTATTATGTCGATGTATATATCTAGTCTCACCCCGATTTCTCCGAAACAAAAGGCTTTAAAAAAAAGGGGGGAAAAAAAGATGCCGTTAACGGGATGCGATCTCCGCTCTCCTGCGTGGCGGTCAAGTGTCGTAACCGCTCAACCAAACTGACAGTTGTGCAAAAGTAGTCCTTCATCATATAAGAAGTGTAATCCTTCTTCGGTAATGTCGCCGGGACATTGCCATTAAAAATAAAATTAAGCCACGCATCTCTGCTCTCTGAGACTGGAAGAGTGTGTATCGACACATGTTGTGTAATGCAGCCAACAACGCAACATTTAACTTTAGGAGCCATTCTGCTGAGATGAACTATTCTTCTTCTTCTCCATTTGATTTATGGCGGATCGCAAACAACTGTTAGGTGCATACCGCCACCTAGTGTGCAGGCTGAGATGAACTCAGGAACCGCGTGGGTGGAGCATCACCAGGGGTTGCTAGGTTACGGGGGCGGGACAAAGGTTGGGATGGGTTGTGGCTGTGGGTTGTGGCTACGGTTTGTGACGCCACAAACCGCAGGAAGTGCAATCGAGACGTTTTTATCCCTGAAAAATAAATCGACTTAGAGTAAATAAACCACTTGGTGCATTTTTTTGGCCTTAGGACTGTTTTTTTATGAAGTAAATACCCAAAGTTGAGTAAAAAAACCATTAAAAAGTGAATTTTGAATATGTGGTCCCCTTTAATAAAAGGACTTGAATGGTCAAATCAGCTGCATTTCAAAAGTATTCGCTGCCTCGGTGCTCCGCAGGCGCAAAGCACCTAAAACAATTATTTGTTTGCTTGAGATTACAGCAAAGGTGTGTCTCAGTTGAACTTTTACTTAATAAATGCACTTCAATAGTCAAATTAGCTGTATTTTGCCGGGGCGGTGCAGCGAAGTGAAGCTGGTTTGATGCTTGCTCCAAGCTGCGAGCAGAATGAAGGTAGAAATCTATGGCAAGCCAATTGTGTCATTAATAGCTGGTGGATATTCTCAGTCATCCAGAACATGGTAAATAAAATAAAAAGTTCAAGGCAAAAAAATAAAGTATAAAGTATAATAAATAAAGTCCAGTTGTTTTTGTCTTGAACTGTTTTGAATTTGTCATTATAGCCACTTTTACCTATTACATGATACAACAGCATGCCTTACTGCTCGAGTGCCATCTAACGGCTGAAAATGGTAGTGTTAAAAGTTTTCAGTCAGAATGAAAACGGTCATATCTCAGCCAAAAATTGGTTTATGAATGTGGGGAAAAAAATCCATGAATACGTTGCTGCAACATACAAGTCGCAGGGCATGCAAATTATGCAAAAAAACATGATTTATAGGTGAAAAATACGGTAGCTGAGAGTCATACTCGGCACATACAGTACTCAGCAGTGTTTCCTCTACAATTGTATAAGCCGAGTGCCCCGCCCTGTCAACAGAACCGAGCGCCCTGCCTACTGAACCGACGACCCCCTTCCCCCATCGACAACAGCCGACACTGACGTAGCGTTAAGATAGCGGCGCAAAATACAGATGTGCTAGCTAAAAAGCTAGCTAGTGCTCTGTTTCCCTCATGCTGAGCCATCTTGCAAAACCAACCCACCACCCACTTGAAAACTGTTGGTATAAACATTGTGCAACACAGATGTGACTTGGTCTACCCCTCCAAAAAAAAAAAAATCACAGAAGAGATGAGCGCCCTTCCATGGCAAGTAATGTAGGGGAAACGCTGCTAAGCATTTCACATTGCGCAACATTTTTGTTTAAAGCTTTAGCATTAACTGTTCAAATTAACCATCCATCTGTTAGCAAAATATGTCGTGAACCATTCATTCATTCAACCTTTATTCATGCAGGTTAGTTCCATTGAGCCTCGAGGACTCATTTACAAGAGAGACCCATTACCACTGGATGCAGTTTACTGTGCTGGCTAATGTCAGCTAAATGACATCATCCAGCACAACGTGGTCAGTTTTACAGATATTGTGCTAAACATTAGTGTGGTAGTAGCTGAGAGTCATCCACAACACGAGTGCTAACAGATCTCATGAGACGTGAGCGGGAGCAGAATCTGGTCTCGTGCTTCTGAGCACCTGCAGACCCGTAACAAACAAACGCAGCGTCCTCGACACGTTTTGAGCACGTGGAAGTAATTTTTGGAACGATCTCACTGCGTTCAGAACATTTCTCTTCGCTCGTCGTCGACTTCATTCCTCTTCACCTCGGCGGGGGTGTGGGGGCGTTTCTTTTTTGAAGGTGCAGTCCTGGCTGGAGGAAACTAACCTTTGGGAGACAATGTCCCCAGTCTCTCGCTGCTCAATGAACCCTTTGTGTCTGGAACTCTCCGATTTGACAACCGATCCCTCAGCTAGATTTTTTTCGTGGTCTTTTATGTACACACCTACGCCGTCAACCTCAAACCTGAAGCTGACAGATTGATTTTTGAGGATTTTACTCCAGACTCAACATCGATCACAGATTTGTGGCAGATATTGGCGTTTACCTTCGTCTCTCCGTTTGATGCTTTCTGGTCTTGATATGAATGCAGGTGTTTGTGTTCCTGGTTTAGTGCCATGTTCTCAGAGATCAAAGGTCAGGCATCGCTGTGGGTGTTATTGGGGCGCGGTGTCGGACACGCTCAGTTAGTGATGAACACACAGCTATCCTCTTTCCTGTCGGGTGGAGGGTCACAGCCTCTCAGGTGAACCTTTTTGGATAAAACACCCAACAGAAAATAGCTTTAAAAAGTCCCCAAATCATTTTGTACGGCTGAGGTCCCTGAAAATGTTTCAAAACAAAAGTACAGGATGTGGGCCGGAGAACAGAGGCCGAAATGACGTTTCTGTGAAAATGCAGATGGTTCCGAGCTGAATGACAGCTGAAGACTGATGATAACGCTAAAACTGAGTATCGACGTTTAAACGAGGAAAACAAACGCTAAAAGACCCAAAATAGTAGCTAAAAGTTAGGAGCAGAATAGTAGCTAAAACACTGGGTAAAACCTAAATGCAGCAAAATGTAGCTAAAAGGAGCACAGCGTTAGCTAGAAACTTGGAAAAAGTCAAAGTCTACATAGAAACTTAAAATAGCAAAAGGCTAGCTACAGCCTAAGAACACTAAAAACTAAAAGAAGGAAAATGCTAGCTAAAAGTAAATGGACTAGCTAAAAGATAAATATGGCAAAACTATAAGTTAAAGAAGCAACATAGCTAAAAGCTTAAAGTGCCAAGACTCTCTAAAGAGAATTATTTATAAAAGTAGAAGCTAAAAGTGCCAAAATGGTAGCTAAAAACTAATAGTAGCAAAAAGCTAAAAATAACAGGACAATAGCTAAAAGGTAAAATTGACAATGTGGTAGCTAAAAGTAGTGAAATCCTTGCTAAAAAGGGCAGAATGGTTGCTAAATACTGTATTGCAGAAAAGTAGATTTTTATGTGTAGCCAAAAGCTTATAGTAGCAGAATATGACATAAAAGTGACATAACAGTAGCTAAATAATCTAACAAGTATGAGTCAGGTCCTCTGGACAGATTCTTCTTCGTTTCATCTTTTATCCAAAAGACCAGTCTGAGAAGTGTTATAAGCAGCACCTTCTCATAGCAGATCAACCAGTTTGCTGGTGACATCCAAAACTAGTTGATCACATGCATAAAGAGGACCATCAGCCTAATGACGGATTGTTAGTGCCCTGATGGCCGCTTGTTATTCACAGAGGGCTGAGTGATGCAGTAACAGCGTTGTAAGAAGGGGCAGTTCAACATGGAGGTCTCCCGATGGGCGAGTTCTCTTCACAACTCTGCCAGACTCTGAGGTCCACAGTCATCTGCAGGACGGCAGTCAAACTTTCATGGATGAAGATGTTCACATCCTTGAAAAAGAGGAAGGTTGGTTTGCGAGAGGAGTGAAGGAAGCCATCTTTGTGACGAGAACCCATCTATCATTAAACAGGGGTGTCCAGTTTGTCTCAATGGGATTAACCTGCCTAAATAAAGGTTGAATGAATGTACGTTTCTGTCATGCAGACGCTGCATGCACAATGAATGCAGCTGAGTCAGGGTTGCCAGATAAATTTAATGTGTTTTTTTTACCTCCTCTTCTGTGCACAACTCACACCTCATCTTAGAATACTTTTACACAGAGCATATGACAGTTTATATCAAAATACTATCATTTTAAATGGACAGATCTATGGTTCATAATTTCCTATATGGCAACCCTACTGGCATGGAAACTACAGCCTTTTCATGTAAACCTGCTCTTATAACGTTCCCAGAAGTTGTTCTCATGTGAACAGGGCCTGAGTTTGTTGCAGCGCCTCAGACTGAAGAAGTCTTTTGGACAAAACACGAAACGTTTCAACAAAGAACCCGTCCAGAGGACCCGACCCGACCTTGTTAGAATAACGTGAACGCTGACTCAGCATTGAGTGAAATTAAAAAGGATGAGAAGAGAAGGATTGTAAACTTTGGGCTGGATGTTGGGCCTGTATGGGAGAAGAAAAAGAAACATTTTAACTTAGTTTATTTAAACTGGATAAAACAAACTGAACTCTGCAGCAGTCTGAACTTGTTACTTTCTCCAAAACCTGAGTTTTCTGCAACATTACCGTAATCTGTGAAAATATAAAAACAGTTGCATTGAAGACATGTTTCCACCTGCAGCTTTATTTATCACCCCTAAATGAAGCCTCTTGTTGCTTAATGACTTCTCGGAGAATGGCACTTTGTGCACTTTGGCCCTACAGGACAATTCCCACAGTGGTCTTCAGGCTTTTGGCCAGAAAACCCAGGCCAGGGGGATCGGCTTTTAGAGAGGAAAGTTAAATTGCTTCGATTGGCCCAGCTGTTCCAGTCACTTTCAAAGCACGGTCCTTTTCTCCTGGATTTTATTTAATCGTTCCCGAGTTCTTATCGCAAGCGTCCAATCCCCTGAGATGGCTGAAGGCTTTCTCACGGCAAGCGAGAGGCAGACAGTTTATTTTTTTCTGCCTTTTTAATGTCCTCAAAGTACATTTCTACTCACCAGTTACCTGGAAACAAAACTAACCAGGGGTAAAGTACAACATAGGGTTAGTTTATAATCTTTTATTAAATCAACATGTTTAATTTCACAGATGAAGTTCTCTACATCAGAGACAACGAGTGAATGTAATTAACTCCAGGAATCAGTATCCCACTGGATAGAACACGTCTATGCTTTTTGTTTGTTTGTACGTATAGACTGTGGATGGGCATTTTGATTAAATGTTTTCTGATTTTGCTGGATGGAAATTATTCATCAATCCGATATGTCCATGTGAAGGAGTGCACGCATGTTCTGGCAGTAAAGTTTTAGCTCACCTGTGATCGCAGCCTCCTTGCACCTCTATGCTGACGATACAGTTGTTTATTGCCGAGCTGCCAAGGTTTTCCAGCTTCTTCAGTCTACATTAGACATAATTCAGTCCGACCTGTTCATCTCAAACTGGTGCTAAATGCTAATAAAACCAAGGGGATGTTGTTTGCAAACAAAGTCTGTGCCAGCAGCTCTTCCTCCTATCTCATCCATGCTGAGTTTGTAGCTTCTTACAAATACAGTACCTGTGAATTTTAATGGATCCACGTCTCTCGTTTAAGCCGCATGTTGAAAGCTTGGTAAAGAAACTGAAATTAAAACTGTTTCTTTTTCAGAAATAGATCTTGCTTAAAGTTGCAGTATGTAGCTTTTTTTATAAACATATTTCTTCTCTCTGTCACTATTTTTTGACAGAGTGATGGTAAACAGGTAATCTTTGAGAAATACTATATTCCTCTGGCGTCTCCCGGTGGTTAAAATAGCATTTATAAAAACCAGAGCGGGCCGTTTTTGACCAGCCAATAAAAACAGAGTTATTTTCATGAACGAGCTTCCCCCGCCCTCCCCCCGCCTCTCCCAGCGGCTGCGCGCAGCAGCCGGGCACGCTCCCGTCTCAAACAGTAGCTGTTTCAAGATGGCGGAGGTGGCGAGAGCTTCGAGTGCTCAGGATTGCCAAGCGATGCAGAGTTAGCAACTTTCCTGCTTGAAAAGTAAGTGTCTTTGCTTGAATCATGTGATAGCGCAAATGCCATGTTATTATCTACAACAGGCTAAAACCGTTTTCCGGCCTACAGCTGACGTGATGCTAATGGCAGCAGCTAACTCATTCAACCTCAGTATTGTTTCGATACGTACATTTAGTTATCCTAACTTATTGTATTGTGGATCAGCAAGCAGATATGATGAAAGTACTGTAACTGCGCTGTCTGTGTAAGAGAGGCATGATCACAAGAACTAGCAATTAGCATATTGTCTGCTGATCATTTGGTGGTCATAATCGAAAAGTCTGTTAGTTGTACTACACAATATATGTTGTTGATGCATACATCTCAACCTCTTTGGACGTTTACCTGTATAAAGGGCCTCAAAAATCATTAATTTTTGGAATAAAATCTGTAAAACTTGCGGTGGGGTGGACGAGTTTGTTGTCTGCTGCGGACATGAGCCTGCAGTGAAGCAGGATGAAAGGAGAGCATAAAAAGTTCAAATTTTACTTCTAGCAGCAGAACAGGATGGAAGATGGCTGTTTGATGCTATTTTTTAAATCATCATTTAAATCATCATTTTTAAATCATCCTACATGCTTTGATATGTTAGATAAATTTGTCATTGTGTGATAAATGTGTTGAAAAGAATATCTGATTATTGTTTGAACTACATTATATGTTTTTATGCAGAGATGATGACTTTGGGGAAGGTCTCAGAAGTGAATTTGGGGAGACTCCCATTCAGGTTTTGGAAACAAGGTAAGTAAGGGGAAAACATATTTATGTCAAGATTATTTTATGGTTTGCACTGCAACTAATATAACTGTGATCATAATATTATTACACAATTTTAAAATGTAGATGGTAAGGTTGTATGTCTAATATTGTTTATGAAATGTATTTCCACCAGATATTACGGTAGGCAGAAACAAAAACCAAAGTTTAATAGTTGTTTTTATATAATCCATCCATCCATCCATTTTCTTCCTCTTATCCGGGGTCGGGTCGCGGGGGTAGCAGCCTAAGTAGGGAGGCCCAGACTTCCCTCTCCCCAGCCACTTGGAGCAGCTCCTCCGGGGGAATCCCAAGGCGTTCCCTGGCCAGCCGAGAAACATAGTCCCTCCAGCGTGTCCTGGGTCTTCCTCTGGGTCTCCTCCCGGTGGGACATGCCCGGAACACCTCACCAGGGAGGCGTCCAGGAGGCATCCTAACCAGATGCCCGAGCCACCTCAACTGGCTCCTCTCGATGTGGAGAAGCAGCGGCTCTACTCCGAGTCCCTCCCGGATGACTGAGCTTCTCACCCTATCTCTAAGGGAGAGTCCAGACACCCTGCGGAGAAAACTCATTTCAGCCGCTTGTATCCGAGATCTCGTTCTTTCGGTCATAACCCAAAGCTCATGACCATAGATGAGGGTGGGAACGTAGATCGATCGGTAAATTGAGAGCTTTGCCTTTTGACTCAGCTCTCTCTTCACCACGACAGACCGGTGCAGCGCCCGCTTCACTGCGGATGCTGCACCTATCCGCCTATCGATCTCACGCTCCAGTTTTTATATAATGTATTTCTTTATTGTTATGGCTTTTCTGTGCTGCAATTTTAGTGGACATAAAATTAGAATAATACAGATGCACAATATTGACAATAAATATCTTTGAAGCTTATTTTTTTTATTATTTTATTTTTCTAACCGCGTCACAGAAAATGTACAACTTTATAAATTTAAGAATTTTTAAAAAGATGACTTAATTAAAATTCTGTGTTCATGTATAACATACACTTGCACTGAACGTACGTATTTTAGTGCGTGTTAAAAATATGATTTTGTCTATACTTTCGAGTTAGTCTCATTAACTTTTATTGAGAGAATTTATTGTACTGGTTCCCAAGTACATGTTTCTTTATTTCATGATCAAACTTGATTATTGTTGCTTTAATAAAATATGTAATGTGTTTCCTCAGTATCAATGTTAGTTTGTTTTTTACGTTTATATTTTTTTTGTTTCAGTATGTCTTCGCTAGACATTACGACGACAATGATGAAAGTGACTTGTTATTGCATGTTCTCTCCGTGCATGCGTGGGTTTTCTCCGGGTTCTCCGGTTTCCTCCCACAGTCCAAAAACATGCATGTTAGGCTGATTGGTGACTCTAAATTGACCCTGGGTGTGAGTGAGACAGGTCTCTCTTGTAAATGAGTCCCCGTGGCTCAACGAGGCTAGCCTGTATAAATAAAGGTTGAATGAATGAATGTTCTTCTTCCCCAGGTTGTCAGCGCTGTCCTGATGATGATGATGATGGTGGTGGTCCCACAGACAGCAGCAAAGCCACACAGGAAGTCCTTTGAAGGTTTAGCAGAAGAAACGGTCCCTCTGCGTTTGGACCCAAACAATTTAATTCCCAGCCTAAAAGTCAGTTCTTTGGCCAGCGACTCCATCTCACCGTGGACCTACAAGTGAGGCTTCAGCTCCTCAGTGTGTTGTCCTTCATGAAGCTCAGAGTCCTGTTAACAGTTTTTGTCTCCTCTCTGTCCTCAGCATCTCCAGGGATGACAACATGTTCCCTCATGCGCTGTCGCAGGCTCACTGTTTGCTCAAAACCTGCCTGGACCACCAAGGACTGGAGGACGGGGGCCTGGAGTCCCGTCCCATTCTGCATCAGGTGCTGGTTCTGAGGCGAGTCAAGACGCCAGGGCCAGGCACAGCTACCACTACCGCCTGGAGTCCAAACTCATCTCAGTGGGTTGCACCTGCGTGAGACCGAAGGTGATCAACCAGCACTGAGGACTGACCCATGGAGACCAGATGAAGACCATCTCCACGTGGGGTGTCCTCCAAAGATCTGTGGCAGGGTGTGGCCTTGGGGCAATTTCAATCCCAAAAATCCTCAATTAAAAGAAAAGAACTTTTAAACGAGTTGATGAAGTTTATCAATGAACCTTAATTTTTTTATTTATATATACTGTATATATATATATATTCATTCATTCATTCAACCTTTATTTAGTCAGGTAAATCTCATTGAGCCTCGAGGGCTCATTTACAAAAGTGACCTGCTACTAACTAAAGAATGATGAACAGCAATGGTAGAATTTCTGTTCATCATATATATATATATATATATAGTTATATATATATATATATATATAGATATATATATATATATATATATATAGATATAGATATATATACTGTATATATATAGATATATATAGATATAGATATATATACATAGATATATAGATATACAGTATATATATAGTATATATACAGTAGTTATAAATATAGTTATTTATTTATATAGATACCTATATTTATAACTATATATATATATATATACAGTATATATACATATAGATACCTATATTTATAACTATATATATATTATATATATACGGTACACAAATGAAAGAGTGGAGATCAGGTGGTTCTCTATGGACTTTAGATGTTTGGACAAGCTGACAATCTGGAGAAGCTGCACATATTTACTGACCTGACCCACTAAGTGAAGACCAGATCAGTCACCTGGGCCCTGCTTGCTGTTCTGTTGCCCTGAAGGCTGCAGGTTTGGAAGAATTTGGAGTTAATTAAGTTTTGTTTAATTTCTGTCCAGTTTTATTAAAAAGTTATTTAAATCAAACTAAGTACACAACAGAGTATTTAACATCAGGGTGGATGCTCAGTGCTTTATTTATGGTTATTTAAGTCTGCGTTATGTAACGGTTTGATGATCCTTGTCACATATTTATTTAGGTTTTTTGTGTATTTATTGTCAAAATAAATAAATAAAAAAGATTTTGTCGCTGTGTTCTTTCAAATAGAAAATTATTTCACTGCATGTTCATGAAGAATAAGACAAAGCAACAGTACTGTTCATCCAATCATCATTTTAATGTTTGCATGAAAACATGGTGACTATGAGAACATCCTGTGTTCCTGGGTTCCTCTTCTTCGGACGTAGAAGTACACCTCTGGGTGTAAAATCCTCATCGGAAGCCCATCATCGACAATGTTTCAAAACTGCATAACACAGATAAAATGTAACACAAAGTAAGAGCTACACATAACTTATTGAAAGGGTTATACATAATTTACGATACTTTATTACAAATACGCAAAGATTTGAGAGTAGTCTATCCTTACCGGTGTTTTGACTGCGCCGACGCCATTACAACTGTGTTTAGATGCATGCGCGTTCACGAGACAGCCAAGCTGTGGAGGAGGAGCTAAGGAGGCGGAGTTTCAGGTCACCCAGAGTGCAAGGGGGAGGAGGGAGAACGGTCTCTGTTCAAAATTTTTCTAAGTTTCAGGGCTTTGCAGAAATCGCAGATAGTACCTTTAACTCTGAATTCCAGGAATCATCTTGTAGCTGCTACTTTCCTACCAGCTATAGATTATAGTGACATTATTTACATGAATGCCCCTGCCAGCCCCTTGCAGATGTTGGATGCTGTCTACCGTGGCGCTCTAAGGTTCATAACCTGGTATAACTACCGTACCCATCACTACACACTGTACTGCTTGGTCAGATGGTCATCATTAACTTCACATAGGTTCTCACACTGGTTACCGGTAATTTTCATCTATGAATCCGTCCTTGCCAAGGACCGGTCCTTGGTCTGCTGCCTTCTTATGTCCCACCATCAGTGCAGTTACAGCGTACACTCTAAGGCATATATGTCTATCTCAAGGCCCATGGGCCAAATGTGGCCTTCCTTGACATCTTATCTGGCCCCCAAGATGTTATTTTAAATGTAAAATACATTTTTCACTTTACATTTTTTCCAGTAATCTTTGATTATGATGTCAAAAGTGCAACAGGGAACGTCAAATGGGGCCAATCAAATTCTTGTTGAGGAACCTGCAACCAAGAAAAGACGTTGGGTATCTAACTTGAGTTAACGTAGATGATGAAACTGGCCCTTAGTTTGAAAAAAGGTTTTAATTTTGGCCTCCTTTTCTAAGTGGGTTTGACACCCCTGCTCTAAGGGATTCATTACCTGCAGCGTACCCCTTAGTGCGGACTGAACTCGGCAAAAAGGCCTTTTCCTGTAACCTGGAATACCTTTCAAAAAGACCTGAAGCTGTCCAGTTTGATTTCTTTAAGAGATTTTAAATATTTGATCATGTCAATAGAAACATCAAAGCAAATATGTTCTAGTCTAGGGAGGGAGATAGACGGAGGCACGTCTGAGCTGCGTGCTGTTTGTACCGACGGGGGTCGGGGGGCAGCACGAGACGAGGCACTCGGTACTGTTGACGGGGTGGGGCGCCCTGTTTGTATACTGGTAGGGGAACCACCGGATTTGACTTTTTTTATTTTTTATAACAAAATGTATGTGATTTAATTTCTTTTTGTTGAATTTGTGTTGTCTGTACTTTACAGGTAGTCCCCGACTTACGAGCGAGTTCCGTTACAACGAGTTGCTCGTAAAGCGAAAATTCGTAACTTGGAACGGCCGCCACGTGTCTCGTAAGTCCGGAATTTCGCTCGTAAGTTGGAACGGTTTTGCTAGCGCGACTACAAACACTCGTTTTTCATCGAAAAACTGCTTACGAGTGCATAAAAATGATCGGAAACGTGTGTCCACATGTTTAGCTAACGAACTGTGGTGAAAAAACACAGAAAAATTCTGTATTTTTTGCGTTTTTTCCAAAAATTCGCCAGCTCGTAAGTCCGGAACCTCGTAGGTCAGAGCGCTCGTAAGTCGGGGACTACCTGTATATGGTGTCTGTCTAAAACAGGTCTCTCTCTTGTAAACGAGTCCTCGTGACTCAGTGAGACTAAACTGTAAATAACGGTTGATTATAGTTTCCACTTCATAATCCTTTCAAAATAATATACAGTACAAAGGCTCACTTTAATTACCGTATTCAAATTCTTATGTTAAAAGACTATTTGTAAATCACCGTTCACCCCTATCAGAGACATGTAGACATATTTTTTGTTTATTTTGGGATAATAAATTTACATTTATTTTGTAATATTAAATTCAACCAAAGCCGATTTTGAGTTTGTAGAAGAATGGCAAAACATTGTTCTTCTTGTCTTAAGTTATGATTTTTCCTTCACATGTCAATGGTCTGTTGCTGTGTGCTGTCAGTATTGAAGGATGCCATACCAACTACCAAGATGGCGGCACAAACGCTCACCTTGCTAACAAGCTGTGCTGTGGTCGACCATTCCAGCGTGTTTTTATTTCAGTTCGATGAACCGTGCACTGTTCTTTCCCAGGTACCACGTTCTTGTGTCCAAATATGGTCAGCTGGCTCCGCTGGCAGAGGTGGACCTGACTCCCCGCAGCACCATGGTGGACGTCCGCTGGGGCGACCAGGTGCAGCCCGTCAGCCTCCGCCTGGAGCAGACGGTGGGCGACCTGAAGAAGCAGCTACGAGCCCTGCTGCAGCTGCCCACCAGCGGCGTCCGGCTGTTCCACATCAACAGAGAGATGTGCTCGGTGCTCGGACCCGAGGAGCTGAAGTGTGGCTTCAGGGCGCTCCACTCCTACAGCATCCGAGACGGAGACGAGATCCAGGTGGTGCCCAGAGTCAAGAACCGCTGCAGCTCCTCGGATCTCTGAGTAAGGAGGCTCTTTAGTTCTGGGTTCGTGAGGAAACTTTTAGAAAATGAACGCGTACTGGAAGTTTGACTTGAGTATTTGTTCACGAAAACCACGTGTTTAAATCTTGAATGTAAAAAGTTTTCTGTCCGGTGTAAAATATTTTTTAATATATGGAAAACTGCATTTGCACAATAATGCTACGTGAGACTAAACGACAAGTCTTCAGATAGGTCAGTTGTAAAATCGTCATTTTGCTAAAGACTGCAGATGTGTTTGGCCATGAAGGCGTTAATGGTGCCAAAGAGAAACCAAACCTTGGAGAGAAAAAACTTTTAGCTGCCTGTACAAATGTAGGGGCTTATAAAGTTTTAATTGTCGGAAATTATACATTTTCATCTAAAGACACAATTTGGACACAACAAAAATGATTATTTTTTTATGTTTTATGTAAACGAATCAATTCAGGTCTGAATTTGTTCCCCTTCTAAATTAATTAATTAATTCCAAATAACCATACAGGTATCCTCAGCGTTGCATATAAATAGCAACATGAAACAAATAAAACACATCTTAATTAATTAATCTCGCATTGAGGGGAAAAAGGTGCCAAATCATTAAATTAAGTTTAGTTCACGTTCAGATTGTAACCTGAGCTTAGGCGGCGCATTCCTGCGTGTCGCCGAAACTAAACCGCCCGTTTACATCTCATTATTAAAATAAAATGTTAAACAAGACGATGTTCTTTCTGGTTAGTTTTAAGAAAATAGTTGCCATAATTCCCAAAGACACAATGGATCAGATTGTAAAACTAGAATCACTTGAAAAATGAATAAAAACATTTTAAAATAGAAATGCATATTGCCTGCCCCACTGCAAGCCAAACTTTAAAAGCTCTACTACAATCTAGAGTTGAGTTGCTTGTTAGGGATGACTCTCGGCTACTACCACAACAAATACTAGCTCAGTGGCTGTAAAATCAGCTGAGCGGTGGCCATTTTTGTGATCGCTAACGTAGGCCTGTCACGATAACAAATTTTGCTGGGCGATTAATTGTCTCAGAAATTATTGCGATAAACGATAATATTGTTTGAAATTTGACAATAATTAGTAATTATTGTCAAATTTAAGAAGAAATGTTGGTTCATTTTTGAGTGTAGTACCTGTTGTCGACCACCCGATGACAGTATAAGAGAGTTTGAAATGAAGGATGGATAGTGAGGGAGCGAGCAGCGTGTCTCTTTAAGAAAAATGGGAAAGAGGCCCTTTGACATGACATGGGCTGTCTCTGATTCTCAAAATGGCGGACGCTTGGTGTGGTTTGAGCTCTTTAGCATAGCATTTTTCACATGAAGCTTTTAATTTAAAAAAATCAGTAAACAAGTTTTCAGCCTCTTTTTGCAGAGAAAAACAAATTTTTAGACAAAGGCACAGGTTTCACCCGTGAATTTTGGAGCTTCCTCTACAAGACGGATGTTTTTCCCGAGGTGGGCCTGTTAGCTTAGCTCGTAGCTTAGCTTCTCAGCTTAGCTGCTTTTAATGATCCAAAGACGCAATTTTAGACAATTAAAACAGATTTTAAAGAGAAAGGGAGGAGTCAGTGAAGAGCATCGGAGTTGAGCCTTTTGTCATCCAGTGTCTTCAGTTGAAAGAGACAGGAAGAAACAAAGTCGATAAATGAAAATGAGTTTGATCATTTTCATTTATCATATGATTAATTGATTTATTGTTTATCACGACAGGCCTAGCGGACACTGATGAGCTGTGGCGCCCATCTTGAACTAGGTTGGCTCCATTAGTTAATCAGTCGTAGGCATGTTTCCAATGATTACTTCCTGAGAGCTTCACAGAAATCTTTGCACAGGTTTATGAGGTATTTTGCTAACAGACAGACGAACACACAATTATATGTATATGGGATCAGATATAAAACGTTGTTTTATTCATACATAGTACGTATAAATATAATCTAGCGTAGTAGAAATAAATATTAAAACCTGAGGTAAATATTGTATATCAAAACTATATTCGCTGCTGAACAACTGGCAACTCTTTATTCTTTAAAAGACTCTTTAGAGCAGGTTCATGTATTTTTTATGCAACTGTTTTTCAGAGGACTTCAAATTGAGCAGATTTAGATTTTTAAAAATTTTGTTTGTTCTGTTCACGAGGAACTCCTCCTGTTACTAAATCAGATAGTTTCACGTGACTCTGTGAAAATATCCTGGGGTAACCCCCCCCGAGCCGGTGCAGAAATGCCACGTGTTTAGGGTTACCGCTCCGTCAGAACGCCGCCGGCGAAAGGAGAGATGGGTCTGAGGGTTAGCTCAGGTCTGGGGCAGAAAGCGAGACGGGTCGCGGCTCCAGTTACCACAGGTCTTCTGTCTGTCGAGCCCATGAATGGAGCGGCTCGGCCCTCCCTGCAGAGGCAGCTGAGGAGCGCTGAGAGCCTCTCTGTGTGGAAACCGGACCCCGCTGCTGTGTCACGGACACTTCCGCCACCGCTCCGCGCCGTTTAACAACCAACACTTTGAGCTACGAGGCGTCTAAAACTTTAAGATTATGACACCCAAGTTCATGCTCAATAATCCAGGTACGAATCCAACAAGGTTCAGTCACGTCCAAAGATGGGCACCGCTAATTAAAAAATTAGTTCCACAATTTCTAAAACGCTTATTAATTTTTTTAGGTCCACAATTTCAAAAGCACAAATGTCTTATGAAAATTAGGGGAAGCTAATCTAATCCGCTATTTATATATTTCTATATATATATATATATATATATATATATATATATATATATATATATATATATATATATATATATATATATATATATATATATATATATATATATATATATATATATATATATATTTATATATAGCCGGCAGCGTTATCAATATTTGCACTACACTGCCAACTGAAAAGTAACAAAAATGATCCTAAAAGGATGAAATTACAAAAATCAAAGGATTTATTTAATACTTTACGTACATATATTCTATTCGGCCACGAAATTAACAAAAAATAGAATGATCTTTTAATCCCTAAAACCACGTGAATAATGAATAAATAAGTTTGTTCTCTGATCAGTCCAAGAAAGTCTGAAACATTCAGACTTTGTGTGTAATTTTCCAGTCTTGTCACTGGTTGTGAGATGAGAAGTTGAAACTGGGCTGATACAGAAACAGTCAGTTTCAACTCCTAATTTCATCACTATGTCATCTTTGGAATTTTGTTATTCCTCGCTATAGGCATCTTTGGAATTTTGTTATTCATCACTATAGGTATCTTTGGAATTTTGTTATGAGAAGTTGAAACTGGGCTGATTCCATCATAGGAACAGTCAGTTTCATCTCCTGAGTTCATCACATAGGCATCTCTGGAACTTTGTTGCTTTGGATAAAGTATTACTTGTGGAAAGAACCCGGCCAACTCTGTTTCGCAAGTGATTCTTGTCTAAAGGAATAAAAAGAAACGAGCTGAGCTCCCAGAGTTAGTTAGAGTCGGACGGGGATGTGCAATCGCCCGGATTGTTTTAATGCTCGCTCTGCCTGTGATTGACGAACGGCTCTCTCACTTGGATGTCAAACGGTAAGAGCATCTGTTTATGCATTAATACTTGTATGTATGTATGTATGTATGTTACTTGTTTGTTTTCTGGTTTGCTTTCTATTTAATATTCTATGGTTAAAATAAAGAACATTTGTCTTTAAACAAGAAATAGTTTCCAGTGTAAAATCTCTTGAGCTGTGATATTCTTTTGAGGATAATTGCCGATCTCTCTCTCGATCCTGCATAAATAATATTTCATAAAACATTTATGAATAAAAATTCATAAAATATTTATAAAATAATATTTCATAAAACATTTTGGCGTCGCTGGAAGGATTGAAAAGAGAGACTACATAATGCTCAAAAGAATGTTCAAGAGAAAATCAGCAAAGGGAGATGAGAGACAGGACAGGACTGAAATACTACCAGGATGGGAAATACCCTGTTATCAGTCCATAGCATTGTGCCTGAGAGATGGAGCAGGACGTTGCGAGTCTTGGGAGGGGTCTCTACGAGATGGAGACCCTGAGACTTTGCTAGAAGTTCTACGAGCAGTAGACGTGAAAATAAAAACGCCAATAGACGGACTGCAACGGCGTTTGTGGGTTTGTGCCACTGCCTGGAAGAGGCAGAATGAAGTAAGTTTGAAACAGAAAAAGGCACTTGAAGAAGCCGAGTTGACCTCTTCATTACAGCGTCAGCATGTGCAGTTGTTAACTACACAGCTAGAAAATATGGCCCGGATTGCTGAGGAAGCAGTGGCTCAGGTGTCCATGTTAAAAAGAGAAAAAAAGAGGAAGACGAAACGGTCTGTATCACCCAAAAGAGTACGGGCTTTTGTAGCTGGGTTAGGTACGGGTTGGAATCCCTCTAACTGGAACGGAAATTTGTGGGGAGATAATTTAAGTGATGAAGAAGAGGAAGAGTCCACTACCTCATTACGCCCCTTATCCCGCAGCAAAAGTGTAAAGCCGGTGCAACGAAGGAGGCAGGAACAGATAGTGAGACCAGATGTTTTACAAGCAAGAGTAGACGCAGATGGTCACTTTGTTTATGAGAATGGTGTACAAGTTATGGATGCTGTTCCACAGGATCAACCGCAGCCTGAGCTTAGAATGATAACTGAAGATTACACTCAGGAGGAGGTAGCTTACTTGTCCAAGAGGCTCCGTCAGCAGCCAGGAGAACATACAGATGTGTGGTTATCAAGATTAGCTGAAGAAGGAGCAGCTCAGATTGACATAGATGCTCGGGATGGGCTGTCATTTGCTGGGTTGTCCACAGAAACCACAGTGAATGCTGATTTCCGCAGAGAAGTGAGAGATTTAGGGAATTATTCTAGATCTCTATTTGATGTTTATGCTGAGGCTGTTCACCAGGTTTATCCAGCTTTCACTGACTGGCCAGAGATAACAGGACAGTGGGTCACGCTTCGGGAGTGTGTACAGAGATTGGTTCGATTGTGTGTAAGGGATGCTTTAACTGTTGCTGCTGTGGATCAGTACCAGCTGTTACCTATTCCAAAGGCTGTGAGGGATCAGCTGATAAGGACAGCCCCTGTACACTATCGCGCCGCAATCTTGACAGTAATGCTTGGTGCAACAGAGGTTTCTATGTCTGAGATTCGTAGTCGAATCATGGAGTTAGGAACATTGGGAGATTGGAGTACAGAAAGAGTAGAAAACCAGGAAAATAGTTTTCAACATGTGGGTCATGGGCCAGAAAGGGATGCTCGAAGTAATGCACAGGGACCAACTCGTTCTGCTTTATGGAAAGCCTTGATACAGTCCGGGGTCCCATTATCTGAGATTGACGGATTACCAACAGAACAGTTGAGAGAACGATGCCAGGAAGAGGCATTAAAAGTCCGGTGTGCCAGATTTAAAGTTGAACATTTGACCCAGGCATTGAGGGATGTGTTTCAAACTCCTGTTGTTCCTTCTGCACCCCCGTTTGAACCTGAACAGATGGTCAGGAACAAAAATAAGACCACCAGAGTGGCAAAGGTCTCCTCTGATTCTGAGTTTTCAGAGGACAATGAAGCAGTGAGGGTGCGAGTTGTGAGACAGGAAAAGGGAAAAAGAAGGGAGAAAACCAGAAAGTCCTCTGACTCTGAGTCTTCAGAGAACAATGAAGCAGTAAGAGTGCGCGTCGTGAAACAGAAAAAGGAAAAAAGAAAGGTGAAAAACAGAACGTCACAGCTGTACCCTGATCTGTCAGACCTGCATAGCAGGTATGACGCTCCATTTAAAACAGGGAAATTTTGAGTTTGGGGTAGAGAGACCCCTACAGGTCAGATCAGTTTTGGTGGGGAAAGTAAAAATGAAACCTTTTATCTATGAAAGAACTAATCCTTGTCATTCTATGTTATAGCATTGTGTTTCTTCACAGCTTGGTGTTTTCTTGGCATCTGCTGGTGGGAGGATCAGAAGCGCGCAGAGGACGGCATGGCCAAACCTGGAAAGTGCCATGAGGGTGGAATCTCATGGGTTATCACGTTGTTTGTCGTCAGTGCCATGGTGCTGCAGAGGACGGCATGGCCAAACCTGAAAAGTGCCATGAGGGTGGAATCTCATGGGTTATCACATTGTTTGTCGTCGGTGCCATGGTGCTGCAGAAGACGGCATGGCCAAACCCAGAGAGTGCCATGAAGGTGGTATCTCATGGGTTATCACGTTCTTTGTCATCGGTACCAGGGTGCTGCTAGGCGACCTCTCCTCCGCAACACCGGAATGTGTCCTGGAGGAGAAAAAGGGAGCCTTGCCGACTACTATGAAAACAGAAGAACTGTGTCATGAAACAAGATAACTTTGGACGTCCTACGAATCAGTCATGCGTAATGGCAAGTGTGAGCAGTCATTGTACTTTCTACGCATGCAGGAAGTGTTTCAACGGACATGACATTCCAGAGAATGGTAACCACTCATAACCATGGGTGAAGAAGATTGTGGAACATTTCTGACGCTCGTTTGATTTAAGATTGTTGTTTTTTTGTTTGGTTGTTGTTGTTGTTTGTTTTTTGGGTTGTTGAACTGATCAGAGACCAGAAGGTGGAATGAATAATGAATAAATAAGTTTGTTCTCTGATCAGTCCAAGAAAGTCTGAAACATTCAGACTTTGTGTGTAATTTTCCAGTCTTGTCACTGGTTGTGAGATGAGAAGTTGAAACTGGGCTGATACAGAAACAGTCAGTTTCAACTGCTAATTTCATCACTATGTCATCTTTGGAATTTTGTTATTCCTCGCTATAGGCATCTTTGGAATTTTGTTATTCATCACTATAGGTATCTTTGGAATTTTGTTATGAGAAGTTGAAACTGGGCTGATTCCATCATAGGAACAGTCAGTTTCATCTCCTGAGTTCATCACATAGGCATCTCTGGAACTTTGTTGCTTTGGATAAAGTATTACTTGTGGAAAGAACCCGGCCAACTCTGTTTCGCAAGTGATTCTTGTCTAAAGGAATAAAAAGAAACGAGCTGAGCTCCCAGAGTTAGTTAGAGTCGGACGGGGATGTGCAATCGCCCGGATTGTTTTAATGCTCGCTCTGCCTGTGATTGACGAACGGCTCTCTCACTTGGATGTCAAACGGTAAGAGCATCTGTTTATGCATTAATACTTGTATGTATGTATGTATGTATGTTACTTGTTTGTTTTCTGGTTTGCTTTCTATTTAATATTCTATGGTTAAAATAAAGAACATTTGTCTTTAAACAAGAAATAGTTTCCAGTGTAAAATCTCTTGAGCTGTGATATTCTTTTGAGGATAATTGCCGATCTCTCTCTCGATCCTGCATAAATAATATTTCATAAAACATTTATGAATAAAAATTCATAAAATATTTATAAAATAATATTTCATAAAACACCACGTTTAAATCTCAAATACACGGGTGTGTCGCCACCGCATTTATACATAAAGTAACCGACTCGCCGTCGAATGGTCGACACAAAACACACAATAAACTCCTCCGGCCACGTTAATTTGGCTTGAAACAGCGGGGTTCTCTACGGATTTATCCATTAGTAACCCAGCACTACCGGTGTAACAGGCAGACACAGTTAGCGTCTATAGGTAGTCAACAGATTTAATGAAAAGTAACTAAAATACATGAAACTAACGACTCGCCGTCGAATGGTCGACACAAAACCCTCAATAAACTCCTCCGGCCACGTTAATTTGGCTTGAAACAGCGGGGTTCTCTACGGATTTCATTAGTAACCCAGCACTACCGGTGTAACAGGCAGACACAGTTAGCGTCTATAGGTAGTCAACAGATTTAATGAAAAGTAACTAAAATACATAAAAATAACGACTCACCGTCAAATGGTCGACACAAAACCCTCAATAAAATCATCCGGCCACGTTAATTTGGCTTGAAACAGCGGGGTTCTCTACGGATTTATCCAAGTACCCAGCACAAACAGTAGTCACAGTTCACCCGAGTTCACCTCTGAGTGACCCGGAAGTTGTCAAGATGGAATAGTCCATTTTTAGTAGGGGGATAAAGAAATCGACCGTTTTTTTAATTGCGTATTTAATGATCGTTTTCATCGTAACTATAATTATTTTTATGTTAAATGTACATTAACAAGCATGAGCAATGTTAGTGATGTAGGTGACTGCACGGGGCGAGGCGGGGCCGGGGCCACTGCTGAAATGGGACCCCCAGGCATTTACCTACATGGTAGAGCCGAGTCTGTTCTCAGCTCTGCCCCCCTCCCCCTCACACCCTTTCCTCCTCTGCTGTTTACGTGGGGAAAAAGGTAAAACAAGCAGCATAAGAGCTTGTAAATAAGTTTATTGGTTTTTACTGATAGATAATTAGTTATTAGCGGTACTGCATTTTAAATAAAAATAGCACAAATCCGCTTATGAATTATAAAAGTTAGTCAATTCACAAAAACGCTGACAAAAAGTTTAGGTCCACTGTAAGCGGAATAGCGCTTTAGCGCTCTCTAGCGGTCTGTGCCCACCACTGGTCACGTCATCTGGATGGTTTATTTTATTTTATTTTTTCTGAGATGTTTCTTCCTTCACCCAAAGGACTTCTTCAGTCCGAGGAGCCACAAAAAAACTGGAGTCCCACAGGCACCTCACTCTCATTATGGAAAAATCCAGTTTGCTGGTTCTAAGATGGTTTCTGGGGCCCGCCCTCTCCCCTGCCAACTC
>JBBPBX010029724.1:0-16056 GCA_038048925.1 Garcialebias charrua
TATATATATACGTAAATTAAATAAATCCTTTGATTTTTGTAATTTCATCCTTTTAGGATCGTTTTAGTTACTTTTAATTAAATCTGTTGACTGTCTATAGAAATTTGCAATTGGTTTAATTTATTTTGGGTTGCGCAAGAAAAAGAAATTACTATTTGTTTTTTGAAACAATATTGAAGTAAATTAAGCTTAATTGACTCTTATATGAATTAAACTTGGATACAACTTGGAAGTTCTATGGTCATGGTCACCTCATCTATGGTTATGAGCTTTGGGTTATGACCGAAAGAACAAGATCTCGGATACAAGCGGCTGAAATGAGTTTTCTCCGCAGGGTGGCTGGACTCTCCCTTAGAGATAGGGTGAGAAGCTCAGTCATCCGGGAGGGACTCGGAGTAGAGCCGCTGCTTCTCCACATCGAGAGGAGCCAGTTGAGGTGGCTCGGGCATCTGGTTAGGATGCCTCCTGGACGCCTCCCTGGTGAGGTGTTCCGGGCATGTCCCACCGGGAGGAGACCCAGAGGAAGACCCAGGACGCGCTGGAGGGACTATGTTTCTCGGCTGGCCTGGGAACGCCTTGGGATTCCCCCGGAGGAGCTGCTCCAAGTGGCTGGGGAGAGGAAAGTCTGGGCCTCCTTACTTAGGCTGCTACCCCCGCGACCCGACCCCGGATAAGCGGAAGAAGATGGATAGATGGACAACTTGGAAGTGCACTTTAAAACTTGATCTGTAACTTTAATTTGATATGTACTGTTGATGTGGTCTTTGAATTGAAGTTATTATAATAATAATAATAATAAACTTTATTTGTATAGCACCTTCCTGCAATGCCTTGCATTGACCAAGGGGCTTAACAGGACATTTGAATGATTCTTGAAAAATACCTGCTGGAATTATTTTATTATTTTTTGTGAATGTTTAACTATGTGATTGTTTAACTATTTTTGATAGCAGTTTAGTCCTGTGTATATAGTAATGCTAATTTTTGTTTTGTTTATGACCTTGTTTAGGTCAGGGTTTTTTTCACCCCGTTCCCACCTAGGATGGCAAGTTACCGGATCACCGCAGCTGTGCGGTAGGACTTAAATTGCACCAAACTATTTGTTTTTTTCTGGACATATTACCCTGGATCATGAACTACAAACTACCAGATTATTGATTGATGGACCTTTAATCATCCGGGATTCAAGAACTGATTTAAAATAGAAAAAAAAAGAACTCTTGGGTGTAATCAGGGTCTGTTTTGTTCTGTGTATTTTGTCTATTGGTTGTAATTAGGGTCTGTTTTGTTCTGTGTATTTTGTCTATTGGTTATACTCAAAGAAAATGATTACTATTACAAACATTATTATCAGAGTCAGAGAGTCTTTATTGTCATTTGCACCACATGTAGTGCATGTGATGAGATGATGTACATGGGGTCCCAGTCACATCCAACAACAAAATGTAAGAGAAAAACAGTAATAACATCTAGGATATGGACCGCTAGATGGCAGTGTAGTGCAAATATTGCATAACTTGCTGGCAGTGGCTACCAATTGTTGAATTTAAATAGCGATTTAGAAATTAGCTTCCCCTAATTTTCATAAGACATTAGTGCTTTTGAAATAGCGGACCTAAATAAATTAATTAGTGCTTTAGAAATAGCTGAACTAATTTTTGGATTAGCGTTGTCATGTTCCCTGAAGGAAGGGAACGAGGTGCAACATATCTGGCCCTTTTCAATGCTGAAAGCTCGGTGAAGTGCAATTTTGGAGAAAGTTGGAGGGGCGTCAGTCGCTTAAGTACCTAAAGGGCGGTACCTCTGACGCGGGGTGACGCCCCCTGCCGTAAAAGGCGTGAATGTATTCCTTCAGGTAATCGCACGAGGGTGCAATTCCCATAGCAAGTATGTTGCACCGAGAGACCAACTGAAAGGGAACATGAGTTATGGTGCATAACTTTCAGTTTTTAATGTAATTAACCTATTACCATCCATCTATTTTCTACCCCATATCCTGGGTCAGGTTGCTGGTGTAGCAGATTAAGTGGTGAGTCTGTTACCAAACTGTACAAACAGTGTTTGAAACAAGCTTTGAGTACTAAATCTGCACACGTAAACCTCCCTCCCTCAGTCCTACTGAAATGTGTTGCAATGCTAATTTGACACTTCTAACAATAGTAGTAGAACACCCAACCCCCTCTTACAATGTGAAGGGCTTATGTTTATCTGGTATCTGGCACCCTCTTTTGTTGTGTCTAAGTCCATGTCAGCATTATTATTTAATAAATTACATTTACTTTTTACATGTAAACAGTCTGGTTTTACCAATATTCACAAGTAACTTTGAGTGAGATATTATATATATTTTTTTAAGAAAATCTGTCAACTCTACTCCAGTCCTCAGATTTACATGCACATTTAATGTGCCAGATCCACTCACGAACGTCACAAACTTTGTACTGACATCACTGTGTAGAAGAGGATCAGCACTTCACAATGACACCAAATTTGCATGGAAACAAGCAGCTCGTGTCCAAATCAACTGTTGAAATGAGTAATTAGCGTCTAAAAAAGATGTTTTAAATCACAAAAAAGATGCAGTATTAATCCCAGTGGTTCAGCTAGTTATTTTGACTCAATTCCTGCATGTTTGAAAGCTTGTGACCTCTAGTTTCTAATAAACAGAGTCTGGTTTTGCTAATATACACAAGTGTCTTATAGAGAGAAATTATATTTGTTTGTTTTTTAAGAAAATCTGTAAACTCCACTCCAGCCCTCAGATTTACAAGCACATTCACTGTGCCAGATCCACTCACGAATGTCACACAAACTTGAGACTGGCATCACTTTGTAGGAGAAGATCAGCACTTGACAAAGACACTAAACTTAATCCCTGTATAGGGCTTTGTGAAATTTCCCTCTCCAACCGGCCATAACTCTTAATTTTGAAGCCACAGAGATTTTGAGTACACTGTTGGAAGGCTCTCGCTCTGGAGAAGCAGAAAAATGTCAAGCTGCAGGCAGTAGCTCCATTTATCACCAAGTTATAGCCTTTCAAAATTTGATGTTTCTCAGGCAGCTTTTCAAACCTCTGCCTGAGAAACACATTTTGAAAGGCTATAACTCTGTATGAAATGGAGCTACCACTGGCACCGCATCTGCAGACAGAGCTTTCCAACGGTGTGTTGAAATTCTCTGTAGCTCAAATTGACTGTGGTACATGCATTTAAATATTTGCTACAGGAGGGGGGATTCGGCAAAGCCTTACCCAGGAGAGGAGGCACCCATCCTGGGTAGAGCTTCCTGGAATCCCGCCTCTTGCTCAGTTTAAATGTTTTGAACTATGGCCATTTTGAGCACAGATTCTGACTTGGGGTGGTGTGTAGATGCAGAAAAGTATCATGCTGCAGCCGAAAGCTCAATTTTCAGTCCGACAGAGTGGATATTCTAAGACCTCCAGAGGCACGAAGAAAATTCCCTCCACGACCACACATGTGTGAAAGTGTTAAAAAATTAATAATTTTTATTGGATTATTGAGACTAAGTGCACACCAAAAAAGGAAATAGAACTTTAAACTAAAAAAAAACAAACTAAAAAGAGCAATTGCATGTTCCACACATCTATGGCAAAAGTTCCACACAAGTGTGGATATATCCACACCTGTGTGGAAGAGTCAACCTCATGTGAGGGGCACGATGGATAGGAACCTGGGTCTCCCTGCTGAGAAAATGGTTTGGCAGGGGAGGACTGACATGGCCTTTTTTTCTCCCCATGTTCAACCAGTGTGTCAAGAAGAGGAATGCTCTAGACCTCCTTGTGATCCACTTGGGTAGAAATGACCTCGGGAAAATGGAGGGACTGCTTCTTGTAAAAATAAATGAAAAAAGAATTTAAGTACCTAAAATGGGTATTTCCAAAAATGAAAATCATTTGGTCTGCAATAAATCAGCGACATCACTGGAGGTTTAACACTAGGATGACTGAATTTTCAAGATCCTGAGGACAAACCCCCTCCTTTTCCTGAACAATTATTGGACCATTAACTGCCTTTTGTTATAAATATGTGTGTACTCAACTCAGACACCCCCACCACACCCGACTGCATTCCAATGTTTTCACCAGGTAAGACTCTGCTTGCACTTCCCCCCTTAGTCAGAGCAGTATGAAAGCAGACACAGACAGGAGTGAATCATTATTTTGTACCCTTCTGTGGTATGTGGAGCAAACAGAAACATTATGGCACCCAAGAAGACCTACACTGTTTCAGAAGTGTTGGAATTACTGACTGCCGTGGATGACTGCGAGTCAGATGGAGAGGAACTAGCTTTTGACGAAGTAGATGATTCAGACACCGAGTTGAACTTAGAACTTTCTACAGATGAGGATACCAGTGGTGAATCTGATAAAGAGCAGTGCAGCCCTCCCAGAAAAAAACGTTCAGAAGCAAAGAAAAACATATCAGCATCAAGCGTGAAAGCAAAGGATGGGACAGTTTGGGAGACTGTAGGTGCTGGACACCTGCAGCAGCAAGAATTCCATGCAGAGGCTGTATTCCAAGAGAGGGCAGGACCTACAGAACATGCCAAGGTAATATTTCTGTTTGTTAGACATTTTTGTGTTGTGTTTGTATAAATATTTATAATTGTGTAGATTAGCAGTGTGTATATTGCTTTTTTGTTTTCGTTTTCTTAGTAAAAAAGCAAAAATTTTGTCATGTATCAAAACTAAAACAAAGCAAAGTGCAGTAAAACGGAAGTGATACTGTATATAATTAAAATATTTATTTATTTTCTTTCCTGCAGCGTCGGATAACGAGTAGACTTCAGAGCTTTCTGTGTTTGTTCAACATGGAGATGCTTCTGATCATCACAGAGTGCACCAACCATGAAGCCCACAGAACAAATGACACCTGGAGCCTTTTTGTCAGTGAGCTTATGGCTTTCATAGCCGTTCTGTTTCTACGAGCAACTCTCTGCCCAATTGGTGCAATGATCGAGTCTTGGTCAGAAAAATATGGTGTGCCTGTAATCAAGGAGACGATGTCCCGTGACTGCTACAAAGAAATCATGAGGTACTTGCGCTTTGACAACAAGGACACCCGTGCGGAACGTGTGAAGACCGACAGATTTGCTGCAGTTTCAGACATTTGGCAACGTTTTGTAAGTAACTGTCAGCAGTGCTACGTACCAGGACAGCACATTACTGTTGATGAGCAGCTGTTTCCAACCAAGGTACGCTGCCCTTTTACACAGTACATCGCAACTAAGCCAGATAAATTTGGCATAAAGTTTTGGATTGCTGCAGACTTGGACACAAAGTATATGTGCAACGCCATTCCATATTTAGGAAAGGACCCCAGCCGTCCTAAAGGAGAAAGACTATCTGAGAATGTTGTCATGAAACTCATGGAACCATTTCTGGGCAATGGAAGAACTGTAACCATGGACAACTTCTTCACATCTGTGACACTGGCTAACAGACTGCTAAACCACAACACAACTCTGCTCGGCACAATCAACAAAATTAGACGGGAGATTCCCCTTCCAGCAAAAAATGGCAAGGGCTGGAAAGAATTCTCCACACAAGTGTACAAATCAGGCAGTGCCACACTGACCGCGTATGCTCCTAAGAAAAACAAGTTGGTCTGTGTTCTCAGCACCATGCACCAACAAGTGCTAGTTGGCAATGAACATAAAAAAAAACACTATAACAGATTACAACTCCATGAAGGTATGTAGATAAGTAATATTGCTGCAATGGTTTTATACATCTATACTTTACTTGTTATATTGTTGTTCAAAATCTAACATTTAATTTAATTTAATTTTTTGCAGTGTGGCGTTGACATAAAGGACCAGATGGCACGTGTATATACGGTGCGTGCCGGCACATGCAGGTGGCCCATTGTCGTGTTCTACAACATGCTTGACCTAGGATTCCAAGATGGCGCCCATAAGCATGGCTGCGTATCCGCCTCTCCTATGGGTGTTTGGAATTTTTGTGTTTTGTTCGATCTTCATTGGAGACATAACTACACTGCTGGTTTATGATCGGAAGCAGCTTCTGGATTTACGTTTTGCTGCCGCGGATGTCGCTGATTCGGGCCAGTATGACCGTACCTCGGGGAGACCACCTCTACCCCCGTTGCTCGGAGACGAGTTGCCCGTTTACCTCCGCTGCTCTTCGCACCAGCCTGCACAGAGAAATCGATCGACTCGGAGGAAGAAACGCGGCTCTCGAGCTGGCCGACTGGTGAAGCTCAGAGCCCGGCGTTCTTCCTCGCTGTCTTCAGCTGATGGTCTCGATTCTCATCGCCAGTCTCCCGCGTGCACGGACCAGGAAAATGACGGGGATCTGCGGCCGGAGCAGCTCTCTGTGGGCAGCGAGCCGCGGACGCGCGCTCCCCCACCAGCGGCTAGCTCATCAGTTGCTAGCAGCTCATCAGCGGCTAGCTCGGATATCATCAAATTCTGTGTTGTCAACGCCCGATCTGTTTGCAACAAAACGTTCATCCTCAGGGATTACTTTGAAGATCACGACTTGGACTTTTTCTGCATCACAGAGTCGTGGATGTCGTCGGGTAAGTCCAGCGCGTTGACGGAAATAATACCACCAAACTGTTTGTTTTTTAACGACCCGTGACCATCAGGTCGTGGTGGTGGATTATTAACAATATTCAAATAAACTTTTGACTGTAAACAACTGTCCATCCCAGTCCCTTGCTCTAGCTTTGAGCTGACTGTTTTTGAACTAGGCCATTCACCTGTAACTTTGTGTGCTCTTGTCTACCGGCCGCCTCGCTCCAAGAACTTCATCAGCGAGTTTTCTGATTTCTTGGCTGAAATTACAGCTAAATATTCTCGGGTCGTCATTTCAGGCGACTTCAACTTGCACGTGTGTTGTCCTGAGAAGCCCATGGTTAAGGACTTTCTAGATTTATTGGACTCATTTAATTTAACTCAACACGTGAACTCTTCCACACAGCAGCGTGGACATTTGTTGGACCTTGTTTTAACATGTGATGTGACCGTTTCAAACCTTGAAATAGGAGACAATGTATTCTCAGATCATAGGCCAGTGAATTTTCAGTTCACCATCCCCCATGTAACTCCTAAAACATGCATTCCTGCACGTAAAGGCAGGAATGTTAACCATTTAACTGCCGCACGTTTCACTGAGGTTTACAACAATGACATGTTAATTCACCCCCCATTGTTCCTCTCCAGCACTGAGGAGCTGACAAACCAGTTTGACTCTGTTTGTTTAAAGGCTTTGGATCAAGTGGCGCCTATTAAAACGAGAAGACCAAAACTCAGGGCCGAACCGTGGCTGAACGACACGACCAGAGCTGCCAGGCAGCAATGCCGAAAGGTGGAGAGGAAGTGGAAAAAAGACAGTCTGCAGGTCTCTTTTCAGATGGTAAAAGAGAGCTGGCGCCGATATCAGAAAGCAGTGAAAACTGCTAAATCACAATACTTCTCTGATATCATTGCTGCAAACTCTCGTAACCCTCGAGTTCTGTTCTCCACCCTAAACTCTGTTCTCCACCTCACTGAACAATCACCCATGGAAGCCTCGACTGAGCTGTGCGAGAACTTCCAACATTTCTTTTTAGATAAAATCGCAACCACCAGGGCTCTCATTTCTCCTCCATCTCACGATCCATCCATCCCACCTCAATCTGTTGCTGTGTTTGACATTTTGAACCAGTCTCTCTGTCCTCTCTAGAGCAGGTCATGTGCAACCTGAAACCATCTGGCTCCCCCTTCGATGTGGTCCCCCCTCGGCTTCTAAAGGAGGTTTTTCACACTCTAGGTCCCTCCATTCTCTCGATTGTAAATAGCAGTCTATCCTCGGGTGTGGTGCCAAAATCATTAAAACATGCTGCTGTTCAACCCCTCCTGAAAAAACCAAACCTCGACCCGTCAGTATTATCCAATTTCAGGCCTGTCTCCAAACTTCTAGAGAAAATAGTTGAGTCCCAACTAAAGTACTTCCCGGAGGATCACGCTATCCCCGAGCTATTCCAGTCTGGCTTCAAATCCCTCCACAGCACTGAGACTGCCCTACTGAAGGTTTTTAACGACATCTTTCTATCCACAGATACTGGTGACTCTGTGCTGCTTGTCCTATTGGACCTCACATCCGCTTTTGACACCATCGACCATGAGATCCTCATTGCTAGGTTGGAGCAGTGGGTGGGCATCTCAGGATCAGCCCTAAACTGGTTCAGATCCTACCTCTCTGACAGGTCTTTTTGTGTGTCCATCAATGATTTTACTTCTGCAGTGGCGGCTCTTAAATGGGGGGTTCCGCAGGGGTCCATCCTGGGTCCTCTCTTGTTCTCCTTATACCTGCTGCCACTCGGTGCTATTTTCCGGAAACACAATATACCTTTCCACTTCTACGCTGATGACTGTCAAATCTACTTCCCCCTAAGACAAAATGGTACAGGCTCTATTCAACCTCTGCTCGACTGCCTGGCTGACATCAGGGACTGGATGGCTTTAAATTTCTTAAGCTTCAATGATAAGAAGTCTGAAGCCATATTGTTCCTTCCCAATGACACAACCTCAAACCACTGCATTGACCTGTCTGCTCTACCCCTATCCGAAAAACAAAAAGTCAAAAATCTGGGAGTGATAATGGATCCTTCCATGAAACTCAACAGTCATGTAAACATGATCGTCAAATCCTGTTTTTTCCAGCTGAGGCGTCTGTCTAAGCTGAAGCCCATATTATCCAAAAAGCACCTGGAGACAGTGATTCACGCATTCATTACATCTAGGCTTGATTACTGCAATTCACTTCTGTTTGGCGTCAGTCAAGCCACCATTGCACGATTACAACTGGTTCAGAACGCAGCTGCCCGATTTTTAACCAGCACACGCAAAAGAGAGCACATTACACCAGTCTTGGCCTCCCTTCACTGGCTACCGGTTCATCTTCGAATCCAATTCAAAATTCTCATGTATGTCTACAAATCGCTGAACAGTCTCGCCCCCGCCTATCTCTCGGATCTGATACACCCATATGTCCCTCCACGTGCTTTGAGGTCAGAGGATCAGGTACTCTTAATAGTTCCAGAAACTCGCCTTAAGCGCAGGGGTGACAGGGCGTTCTCTGTAGCAGGCCCAAGACTCTGGAACGAGTTACCGCTGCTCATCAAACAGGCCCCCTCCCTCTCGGTTTTCAAATCCCGGTTAAAAACTCACTACTACTCCATCGCTTTCAATGCCAGCTGATTTGTATTGGATCGTTTGATTTATGATCTGCAATGTTTTTATGTTTTTCGTGTTGTACTTCGTGTTTTTCTCCTCCCTGGGCTGCCACCTTACCGTGGTGGAGGGGTTTGAGTGTCCCAATGATCCTAGGAGCTATGCTGTCAGGGGCTTCATGCCCCTAGAAGGGTCACCCAAGGCAGACAGGTCCTAGGTGAGGGACCAGACAAAGTGCAGCCCAAAAACCCCTATGATGAGTACAATTAATGGACTAAGTTTTCCCTCGCCCGGACGCGGGTCACCGGGGCCCCACTCTGGAGCCAGGCCCGGAGGTGGGGCACGCTGGCGAGCGCCTGGTGGCCGGGCTTTTACCCATGGAGCCCGGCCGGGCACAGCCCGAAGAGGAGACGTGGGTCCCCCTTCCCATGGGCTCACCACCTGTGGGAGGGGCCAAAGGGGTCGGGTGCAATGTGAGATGGGTGGTGGCCGAGGGCGGGGACCCTGGCGGTCTGATCCTCGGCTACAGAAGCTGGCCATTGGGACATGGAATGTCACCTCTCTGGTGGGGAAGGAGCCTGAGCTAGTGTGTGAGGTTGAGAGTTTCCGACTAGAAATAGTCGGACTCACCTCAACGCATGGCTCTGGCTCTGGAACCAGTTTCCTTGAGAGGGGTTGGACACTCTTCCACTCTGGAGTTGCCCCTGGTGAGAGGCGCCGAGCAGGAGTGGGCATACTGGTTGCCCCCCATCTTGGTGCCTGTACGTTGGGGTTCACCCCGGTGAACGAGAGGGTAGCCTCCCTTCGCCTACGTGTGGGGGGACGGGCTCTGACTGTTGTTTGTGCCTATGCACCAAACGGCAGCTCAGACTACCCACCCTTTTTGGAGTCCTTGGAGGGGGTATTGGAGAGTGCGCCTCCTGGGGACTCCCTTGTTCTACTGGGGGACTTCAACGCTCACGTGGGCAATGACAGTGAGACCTGGAGGGGTGTGGTTGGGAGGAACGGCCCCCCTGATCTGAACCAGAGTGGTGTTCTGTTATTGGACTTCTGTGCTCGTCATGGATTGTCCATAACGAACACCATGTTTAAGCATAAGGGTGTCCATATGTGCTCTTGGCACCAGGACACCCTAGGTCGCAGTTCGATGATCGACTTTGTTGTCGTCTCATCTGATCTGCGGCCGCATGTCTTGGACACTCGGGTGAGGAGAGGGGCGGAGCTGTCAACTGACCACTACCTGGTGGTGAGTTGGCTCCGATGGTGGGGGAGGATGCCGGTCAGACCTGGCAGACCCAAACGTATTGTGAGGGTCTGCTGGGAACGTCTGGCAGAGTCTCCCGTAAGACGGAGCTTTAACTCCCACCTCCGGGAGAGCTTTGAACACGTTCCGAGGGAGGCGGGGGACATGGAGTCCGAGTGGGCCGTGTTCCGCGCCTCTATTGTCGAGGCAGCTTATCGGAGCTGTGGCCGCAAGGTTGTTGGTGCCTGTCGTGGTGGCAACCCTCGAACCCGGTGGTGGACACCGGCAGTGAGGGATGCTGTCAGGCTGAAGAAGGAGTCCTATTGGGCCTTTTTGGCTTGTGGGACCCCGGAAGCAGCTGATAGGTACCGGCAGTCCAAGCGGCATGCGGCTCGGGTGGTTGCTGAGGCAAAAACTCGGGCGTGGGAGGAGTTCGGAGAGGCCATGGAGAATGACTTCCGTACGGCTTCGAGGCGATTCTGGTCCACCATCCGGCGTCTCAGGGGGGGAAAGAGGTACGCGACCAACACCATTTATGGTGGGGGTGGCGTGCTGCTGACCTCAACTCGGGATGTTGTGAGTCGGTGGGCGGAATACTTCGAAGACCTCCTCAATCCTACTGGCACGTCTTCCACTGAGGAAGCGGAGCCTGGGGACTTTGGGTCGGGTTCTCCGATCTCTGGTGCTGAGGTCGCCGAGGTGGTTAAAAAGCTCCGCGGTGGCAAGGCTCCGGGGGTGGATGAGATTCGCCCGGAGTTCCTTAGGGCTCTGGATGTTGTAGGGTTGTGTTGGCTTACGCGACTCTGCAATATCGCGTGGACATCGGGGGCAGTTCCCTTGGATTGGCAGACTGGGGTGGTGGTTCCCCTATTCAAAAAGGGGGACCGTAGGGTGTGTTCCAACTATAGGGGGATCACACTCTTAAGCCTCCCTGGTAAGGTCTATTCAGGGGTTCTGGAGAGGAGGGTCCGTCGGATAGTCGAACCTCGGATTCAGGAGGAGCAGTGTGGTTTTCGTCCTGGTCGTGGAACACTGGACCAGCTCTACACCCTCAGCAGGGTCCTGGAGGGTGCGTGGGAGTTTGCCCAACCAGTTTACATGTGCTTTGTGGACTTGGAGAAGGCATTCGACCGCGTCCCTCGGGGGGTTCTGTGGGGGGTACTCCGGGAGTATGGGGTACCAGGCCCTTTGATAAGGGCTGTTAGGTCCCTGTACGACCGGTGTCAGAGCTTGGTCCGCATTGCCGGCAGTAAGTCAGGCTCGTTTCCGGTGAGAGTTGGACTCCGCCAAGGTTGCCCTTTGTCACCGATTCTGTTCATAACTTTTATGGACAGAATTTCTAGGCGCAGCCAAGGTGTTGAGAGGATCCGTTTTGGTGACCTTAGAATCGCTTCTCTGTTTTTTGCAGATGATGTGGTCCTACTGGCTTCATCAGTTCGTGATTTACAACTTTCACTGGAGCGGTTTGCAGCCGAGTGTGATGCGGCCGGGATGAGGATCAGTTCCTCCAAGTCCGAGGCCATGGTCTTGAGCCGGAAAAGGGTAGCATGCCCTCTCCGGGTCGGGGAGGAGGTCCTGCCCCAAGTGGAGGAGTTTAAGTATCTCGGGATCTTGTTCACGAATGAGGGAAAACTGGAGCGTGAGATCGATAGGCGGATAGGTGCAGCGTCCGCAGTGAAGCGGGCGCTGTACCGGTCTGTCGTGGTGAAGAGAGAGCTGAGTCAAAAGGCAAAGCTCTCAATTTACCGATCGATCTACGTTCCCACCCTCATCTATGGTCATGAGCTTTGGGTTATGACCGAAAGAACAAGATCTCGGATACAAGCGGCTGAAATGAGTTTTCTCCGCAGGGTGGCTGGACTCTCCCTTAGAGATAGGGTGAGAAGCTCAGTCATCCGGGAGGGACTCGGAGTAGAGCCGCTGCTTCTCCACATCGAGAGGAGCCAGTTGAGGTGGCTCGGGCATCTGGTTAGGATGCCTCCTGGACGCCTCCCTGGTGAGGTGTTCCGGGCATGTCCCACCGGGAGGAGACCCAGAGGAAGACCCAGGACGCGCTGGAGGGACTATGTTTCTCGGCTGGCCTGGGAACGCCTTGGGATTCCCCCGGAGGAGCTGCTCCAAGTGGCTGGGGAGAGGGAAGTCTGGGCCTCCCTACTTAGGCTGCTACCCCCGCGACCCGACCCCGGATAAGCGGAAGAAGATGGATGGATGGATGGGTGTTGTACTTCATTGTCTGTGTTGCCTGTTGCGTGTTTGTTTGTCTAGCACTTTGGTGTGGACTTGTTCCTGTTTAAAGTGCTTTATAAATAAAATGGTATGGTATGGTAGCAGCAATAAATGCTTGTGTGTTATACAAAGCCTGCATTGGGTCCAAGGAAAGCAGAAGAGACTTCATACATGGTCTTGCACTGGAACTTCGCCAGCGTTTTATGATAGAAAAGGCCATGCTGAAAAAGCCACCTCCCCAGCCTGGTCCTGGAAAGACGACACAGTGTCAGGTTCAGACCCTCTGCAAAAGAAACCGCAGCAAAAAACAGTGTGCAATTTGCAAGAAGTTTACCTGTCGCAAATGTAGAAATGAGGACAACTGGGTGTGTAATAAGTGTTAGATGTGAAGCAGCAACAACTACACACCAACATTTAGATTTTGTTGTAAAAACAAAATGTATATATTGCTTTTGTATGATGATTTGCAAAAGAAACAGCATCAAAAAACTGTGTGCAATTTGCAAGAAGTTTACCTGTCGCAAATGTAGAAATGAGTACAACTGAGTGTGTAATAAGTGTTAGATGTGAAGCAGCAACAACTACACACCAACATTTAGATTTTGTTGTAAAAACAAAATGTATATATTGCTTTTGTATGATGATTTGTAAATATTATTTTCAATAAAATGCTGCAAATTCATGTTTATGTATCTTGAACGTAATTCCCTCTGCCACATCTGCTGATTTTGGACTACATGAAGTCAACTGATGGACCGACACAGGTCACACGACATGAGGTCAACTGACAGACCAACACAGGTCACATGACCTGAGGTCAACTGATGGACCGACACAGGTCACATGACCTGAGATCAACTGACAAAATGACACAGTTCACACGACATGAAGTCAACTGACGGACCGACACAGGTCACATGACCTGAGGTCAACTGATGGACCGACATAGGTCACATGACCTGAGGTCAACTGACGGACCGACACAGGTCACATGACCTGAGGTCAACTGACAAAACGACACAGGTCACACGACATGAAGTCAACTGACGGACCGACACAGGTCACATGACCTGAGGTCAACTGATGGACCGACATAGGTCACATGACCTGAGGTCAACTGACGGACCGACACAGGTCACATGACCTGAGGTCAACTGACGGACCAACACAGGTCACATGACCTGAGGTCAACTGACGGACCGACACAGGTCACATGACCTGAGGTCAACTGACGGACTGACACAGGTCACATGACGACCGACATAGGTCACACGACATGAGGTCAACTGACGGACCGACACAGGTCACATGACCTGAGGTCAACTGATGGACCGACATAGGTCACATGACCTGAGGTCAACTGACGGACCGACACAGGTCACATGACCTGAGGTCAACTGACAAAACGACATAGGTCACACGACATGAAGTCAACTGACGGACCGACACAGGTCACATGACCTGAGGTCAACTGATGGACCGACATAGGTCACATGACCTGAGGTCAACTGACGGACCGACACAGGTCACATGACCTGAGGTCAACTGACGGACCGACACAGGTCACATGACCTGAGGTCAACTGACGGACCGACACAGGTCACATGACCTGAGGTCAACTGACGGACCGACACAGGTCACATGACCTGAGGTCAACTGACGGACCGACATAGGTCACACGACATGAAGTCAACTGACGGACCGACACAGGTCACATGACCTGAGGTCAACTGATGGACCGACATAGGTCACATGACCTGAGGTCAACTGACGGACCGACACAGGTCACATGACCTGAGGTCAAGTGACGGACCAACACAGGTCACATGACCTGAGGTCAACTGACAAAACGACACAGGTCACACGACATGAAGTCAACAAACGGACCGACACAGGTAACATGACCTGAGGTCAACTGACATACCGGTATAATGGACCAGATTGCACATTTATATACGGTGCGGCCCATTGCCGTGTTCTACAACATGCTTGACCTGGCAGCGATAAATGTTTATGTGTAATACAAGGCCTGCACTGGGTCCAAGGATTTTGGACTGAGGGGTGGGGTGTTGTAAGTGTACAATTAATGGGTCTTTAGTAGGGTCATTAGCATTTGAATCAACATTATATAGCCCACTGAAAGGGACCGGGGGATTCAGAAGCCAAGTTCACTTGCGCAAAAAAGCGCAGCCTTAGTCAAAGTAGTGATAAACCCCCAGCCAAAATCGACAAAACCAGAAAGTTTATAAACAGGGAAATTAGCAATTTTTTTAAAACATGACATTGTACATCACCCAGAAATGTTCGATAAGTCAGAGCTCTTTTTGAGAGAGTACATTTAAGTGCAAAAGGCAATGATTTGTTTTGGAATGCAATTGCTGAAATCCTGAAAAATCATGTCTGAATAAAAGAAATTGTTAAATGAATCAAATGCGTTAGTGTCTTTATTATTTTAAATTGACTGAAAATTTAACTACAATATAACTGCTATTTTTGAATTCTCAAAAATGTATAAAACTTCACCTCAAAATGGTCGTCAGGTGTAGAAAATATGGCACATATATCCTTTGTGTGAAGAATATTGATTTACTAGCTATCAAACAGCTAAAATGTGGCAAGAAATAAAGTACCATGAAAAGTTTGCATGAAACTAACGAGATACAAGTTGAAATACTCACCAAAAATTGAAATTGGCCTAAAAAAAGCTAACTTTAGCTGATAACAGCTAACATTTTGTTAAAATAGCACAAATAGCTAAATATAGCAGAAAGCAACTGTAAGAAGCAAAAATAGCTCAATTTAGCAGAAAGAAGTGGGAAAATGCAGAAAATGCTTTATAGATTAAAAGCACAATTTTAGCTGTAATAACCAAAAAAATAAAAATTAGCATAACTTGAAGCTAAAGATAGTTCGAAGTAGTTGAAATTAGTACCCAGAAGGTGAAAAAGTGGAAATTTAAAAAATAGCAGAAAATAAGACATAAAAAGTCAGCTTGTCTGTCCGCTTTTAAGCTATTTACAAGTGCAATTCATAACTGTTTGACATTTTAAGCAGTGCAAGTTGAAGAAACTTGAAGCCAGAGAGAGAGACCAATACAACCAACAGCATGCCAACAATCTGTGCTAAGTTTAAAATTGGAGATTATTTTTCTGGTTTCAATGAGACCAAAGAAGCAGGGGGAAAAAATGATTGTTTATGCCTCTACAATAGCTGTGAAAATGTAAAAAGTAAAAATGTGAAGAATAAACTGGCCTGATATATCACACACAGACACATACACACACAGTGTGAAAATGTAAAAAATAAACTGGCCTGATATATCACACACAGACACATACACACACAGTGTGAAAATGTAAAAAATAAACTGGCCTGACACACACACA
>JBBPBX010029724.1:16121-35689 GCA_038048925.1 Garcialebias charrua
ACACACACACACACACACACACTATGCAGAACGTTCTATCGCATAGACACAAAGCTTGTGCAGTTGTCCAGCAAATGTGGCAAAGGAAACACTAATGTTTGAATCAAAGTTTCCTAAAGTTATATCTTTTGACAGATAAAGTATGCAAAAACAGCTCTAACCGATCATTCCAACCTTTACTATGTAAAAAAAAAGGCTGGGTTAGGCATCTTTGTAGCACATGTGACGAAGACCTTGGCCTGCGCATGAATCAAAATTCCGTAAATCTGTCATATTTTGCAGACTAAGGCGGCAGAGACACGATTTGAACCAGTGGTCAACCTTTAATCCGCCAGCGTATGGCGCCCCGGAGCTTCTGTAGTGCATGCACCGCGGACGCGCGTTGAGGGATGGAGCGAAATATGAATCATCTCCGTCAACGTGAGATTTTTGGTGGACTGACGTGGCCGTGACGTCGGTCAACTCTCAGTCCCCCGGCGAGCTGGGCCCCGGAGCGGCGGGGTGGCAACCAGACGCGCTTCCAATGAACTACTGAGGCAACTCTTTCCAGGTCCACTTTTCCTTTAAATGAACCGCCCCTCATAAAATCCTGGCTACACCGATGCGGTACCTGCCTGAACTTTTATTGTGTGCACTGTCGTAAAGGAGAGAAGACGCACCTACTGCAGATCATATTTATTAAAGGGTAAGAACAACTTTTCTCTTCATTCACTGAGTTTTTTATGTTTTATTAACACTTTTAAACATGGTGGAGGAACGGGACAGCTTCGTGCGCTCTCAGCTGTTTAAAAAAAATATATTTAAAGGTCCGTCAATGCGTGTATGAAGTAAGATGTGTCCGATGTTTTTTAAAATTTATTTAAAGGTACGTCAACGCGTGCATGAATGAAGATGGGTCGTGCACTCTCAGCTGTGGTTTTTAATTTAAACCTCTGTGAAAGTGCATAGGAGCGTGGACCTATCCGTGCAATCTCTGTGCAACTAGCTCTGGACCCGATGGTCGGATCGGGTCGGTCTTAGGCTCGTTGGAAAGGCCTTGTCCCCCTCTAAAAAATGGTGGTCAAACCATATCTATAGCATATTCATAGCTGGAGCTACGGATAAAAACCCGTTGCTGGACTTTGTCAGACCGGGTCTCCGGTGGGGTTCTCGTGTGATGCCGCCAGTTTCTCGGGCTGCGAGCGTCCAATCCTGGACATGTGACCTCTCCTTGGAACCGGCTGGGCCTCAGCTGCGACCAGGAGTCATATCCGCTCCGATCAGATGGTCCGTGCTGGAGCCAGGGACGAAAACCCATTTCGCAGACTTTGTCGTCTGGGGGGTTCACTGCGGGTGGTCGCCGTGATGCCGCTCGTTTCTCGGCCTGCAAGCATCCATTCCAGATGTGCAACCCCACGTTGGAAAGGTCTGGGTCTGTTACAACCAGGAGCCAGTTCCGCTCCGCTCCGATGCTCCAGGCCAGAGCCATTCATGAAGGGCAGCCGTTCGGGCTGCGACGGTTGGACCGGGTCGGGCCTGGCCCGCTGGAAAGGCCTTTCTTTCCTCTAAGAAAAGATGGTCAACTCATCTTTTTAGCACATTCCTAACCGGAGATATGAAATAAAAACAAAATTATTAAAAAGTGGTTCAAGTGTTGGGTCATGGGCCGCGGGAGGCCGCGAATATAGCTCCGGCTGAGAGTGTCTGATCTGCACGTGTGACCCCTCGTTGGATTCGTCTGAGTCTCAGCTACAAGATGAACCATGGCTCCGCAGGATCCGACCATCCTGGCAGGAGCTATTAAGAACCGAGGGTTTTTCTTTTATTTAAACATGTGTGAAAGCGGGGAGGAGAGGGTAGAGCTCCCTGCATACAACAGAGGGTATTTTGATTTTTGAATTATCAAGACATTTAAAAATGTGGAAACAGAAATGTCTGCTCACTGAGGAGTGTTTGCATGTTTAAAATGTTTAATGTTTATGATGTTTAAATATGTTGAGACAATGCAAATATCTTTTGTTTACATTATATGTACTTTTTTGCCCAACACATCAGTTGACCCTTACCTCTGTGTGTTTAGGTTTGTTACAGATTTAACAACCAGCAAAGATGACACTCACCAAACAGGCAATTATCTGTCCTATTTGTTTCAAAGTCTACGCGGCCATGAGTTCCCACCTGAAAAGGTCCCACTCCGTTAGGAACCAGGATGAGCGCATTCTTTTATTGAACTACACTTCAGGTAGGGTAAACATTAGACAAGAGCATTGCCCAGTCGAGGGATGTCTATATAGAAATCCCCGGCTGGACAAGCACTTATCGAGCAGCCATCCCGAAGTAGACAAGGATGAGAAGGATAGGCTTATTTCTTCATTGAAAATAACAATAACAATTAGGGAGCTTAGAGCCCTGAGGGCCACAAACCCAGAGCCACCAATTGTGTCTTGCCTTGACTTGGAGGAAGTAGAAGAATACAAACAGCCGGTGGATGTCGAATTTGGTCCGGAGGAGCAGTTAGGAGAGGTGACATCATTTTGTCAACAGTGTCACCAGAAAGAGCAGCAAAATGCTCGCCTCAAGGAGCAGTTTTGAGACCTACATGTGAAGTATAAACAGCTCACACGTAGGTATCTCCGGCTGCGTAAAGGGAAAAGGGTGGTGAGTTACATGAAATGTTCAGAAAACAAGTCATATTTTGATGAGAATGTGTCAGTAACATATGATTGCTTTCACAGACAAAAAGGCAAAGTCAAGAGCAACACCAGGATTCAGACCACGAGTCGGATGCCCCATCACCATCACCACCCCACGAGCCACCCTCGCCAGCCTCACCACCCCAGGAGCCACCCTCGCCAGCCTCACCACCCCAGGAGCCACGCTCGCCAGCCTCACCACCCCAGGAGCCAGCCTCCCTGCCAAAGAAGACAGCCTCCACAACCCAGGAGCCACCGTCCATGTCCCAGGAGCCACCCTCCATGCCAACCCAAACTGTGTCTCATTCTTCACCCAGAAAACGTAAACAAAAAACCAAACATTTGAAAACAGAGCAGGTAAAACCAAAACAAGCTAAAGCCCCCAAAAAAGAGACTCTTTACAACGTCAAGCTCACCACCCCAAAAATTCGAGACCCCATCGCCACATCCTCCAACCTCCCAGCCTGCAAAAATGCTAGCCCCGACGCCCAAGAAATCTGGTGCTAAGCGGAAGGAACTTCCCGTTCCTTCCTATTGCGGTAGGTAAACGATAACAAAGGAGTGTATTTTATGTGATTTTGTGGGCCTAAATGTATTTGTTTATCCTTTTTACAACAGTGGACTTCCTGAAAGTGTACAGAGACTACATTGTCAGTGGCGAGATGAGCAGGACCCACAGGGAAAATGAATTGTCAAAAATGACGAGGATTCAGCAATTCATTTATTACATGGCCTTGAGCAACACAATCTTCCATTGCTGGTTGTTCCTGGACAACCAGAAAATTTGTTAAGAGTAAGTGACTCTGTTGTCAGCTTCATTCATAAGTGACTCTGTTGTCAGCTTCATTCATGTTTGTAAACAAAATAAACACCTGGAAGGTGTAACTAATTGCAAAACACTTTCTTCTGCAACTGGCCTATATTGCTTGCAAGACAGGGCAAGTCAATAACTATCATCATATCATCATCATGTATGTCCGGAGCGTGTAGGAGTTCGTACAGTACATGAAGGACACACCCCCAGCAGTCTGCCGCCTCACATTTTTCTGTCATCTGCTCAGCAAAAACCATGCTAAAGTCCCAGCAGAAAAAATTAGTGCTTCATCAGATGAAGGTAAAAAGCGCAAAGCAGGCCCCGGTGATCAAACCTGAGACCCTGGCCATGTGTAAGAACATGGCCAGAGCCAAGATACCTCAGCTGCTGGGTAAGAATTGACTATAAAACTGTCCATAATTATTTGAAAGAGCTGTAGTTCTAAAATTTGTTTCTTTTTTCCTTGAGGAGAGATAGAAAGCAATGACTCCCTGCAGCTGAGGTATTGTTTCTACGGGTCCTTCTCAGCACTAATATCCTGTGTATTTGGTCACCGGTCCTGGCAGCAAGAGAAAGAGACGCAACGTACATCTGATGGCTTCTTGATCAATGCGAGAATTACCGTATTTTCTGGTGTATAGGTCGCACCTGTGTATTCATTCATTCATCCAACCTTTATTTATACAGGCTAGCCTCGTTGAGTCACGGGGACTCATTTACAAGAGGGACCTGTCTCACTCACACCAAACAACCATCCACTCTCTCACTCACACCTAGGGTCAATTTAGAGTCACCAATCAGCCTAACATGCATGTTTTTTGGTCTGTGGGAGGAAACCGGAGTACCCGGAGGAAACCCACGCATGCACGGGGAGAACATGCAAACTCCACCCAGAAAGGCCCCCGGACCGGGATTTGAACCGGCAACCTTCTCGCTGAGAGGCAGCAGCTCTACGGATCTACCAGTTGTGCCACCGTGCTGCCCAAATGTATAGGTCGCATTGTCCAATTATCACCAATAGATTGGAAAAATCCCTAGATAGGTCGCACCTAGGTTTAGCTCTGCTGCAAATGTCTGCCACAGGAGCGCACAGCAAGGCTTTAAAGAAGATTAACACTTAAAAACAATTATCTGTTTGATAAAAATTATAGCAAATATGTGTCTGAGCTGAACTTTTCCTTAATAAATGAACGTAATTGTGAAATGAGCTGGATTTAAAATTTTGTTTCACCGAAAGTGATAACAAGCCATATATAGGTTACACCGGTGTATAGGTCGCAGGCCTTAAAAAAACCCATAAAAAGGTGCGACCTATACACCGGAAAATACGGTATACTGTTGTGCGGATACAATTTTCACATTGTTTTTACTTATGGCCTTTTGTCACTCTGACCTCAGATCTCACAGCACAAGACCAGCAAAACTTACGGATATGCACAAATTTACCTCCACGAGGACAAGTTCTCGTGGATGGAAAATGGATCGGGATCCGAGAAAGGCTCCAGACCCGATCCCCGTTCGTCTTTTTCTCTGCCTCCCAGACTAGGGGTGGGCGATATTACCAAAAAATGATATCACGATATATTTTTTGAAATACCCCGATAACGATATCAGACGATATTTCACATTTTCTCCTTTTATTGAATCAACCAAACAAATGTGTAATTTCAAAATGACTTTTCATAAACAGTCACCAGAATACAAAAAAAATATTCATATTTAACAAGCAAAAATATATATACCGCACCAGCCGCCACTGAGGTGTGCGGTAATGACTATTCTAACACTTTAACACATTTTAAAAGAGCATACAGTAAATAAAAAAAATAATTTCTTACTTTAAGCGGCAGCTTCTGTCATCAGTTTGCCTGTTAGCTCCAGCTGTTAGCTCCAGTTGTTAGCACCGCTGCGTTACGTCTGAGCTTCGCAGCTTTCTGTAGCACCACGCAGTTTAAACCCTTTACAGGAAGGACTGTTAGTATCCTAACTTCATACAGTTGGAGACAGAAAAAGTTTTAATAACTTACCGACGCCGCAGTCTGTGCGCGCCGCCGCCTTCAGCTGTTAGCATTTAGCCCCCGAACCCGCAGCTCCGGGCAGTCCGGTTTAGCTGCACGCACCTCCTAAAAGGTTGTCGGCTTTATTATTCCAAGTTAGCTCGTTGTCCCCCGATGTCTTCGGCTTCCAGTCCGACATCGAGGCGAGCTCCAGGGACCTCTGATCGCACAAAGCCGGCTGCCCGGTGAAGCTACGAAGATGCAACTATGAGGCTAATGCTAGCTCGTTCCTCCTCCTCGCGGTGTGCGCGCGCATGCGTATTAACAAAATGTAGGGCATCTCCACATGAAGGCAGTCTCCACGGAACACCGGCTGCTGTCTGCTGCTTCACGCGGTCCGCGTTCCTCCACAAAACCACCGTTATCGCAAAGTGACGCAGTCAAATGACATCATCATAGGATGTCGCAATATAATTTTTTTCACCGGTGTCAAAAAATCCACCGGTATTATCGTAAACGAGACGATATGGCCCACCCCTATCCCAGACCCCTGCAAAAAAAATCTTGTGAAGTATCTGCAGGGGGTCTGGAAAGAGATGGGGCTGTCATGATGCCCCATGTTCACAGACATCTGGACCGCCATGGCCACCTATGCAAGTACTACTATAGCCTCTTAAGTTAAGCTGCACCTAGATGGCTTAACTGACACTTTGTTTTGTCTCTCATCAGGCAAGAGACATTCACAATCCAGATAAAAGAGCAAGGATAGCACGTTTCATGTGTCACGACACAGACACCTCTGAAAAATTCTATGCACTCAGCCTAAATCCAGCCCAGGTTAGGGACATGAGGTAGGACTTAGATGTACGGGACTGCGGGGGCTGTGCACGCCGGGGGCAGGCAGCTCAAGCCCAAGAGAGATAAAAAGGAAGTGTCAAAGAAGATGAGACGTAACCAATCTCCATCTTCAAGCGAAGCAAGTGGAACTTTTAGTTTGTGAGAAAGTGGGCAATCTTGCGTAGAACAGACAGAGGGAGAGGAAAGTGAGGAGCAGGAAGAGAAAGAAGAACAAAAGGAGGAGGAAGAGGAACGTATAAGGGGAGGGAAGGAGCAGGTAGGGGAGCAGGAAGAAAAAGAGAAGATAGAGAAGGAGAGAGAGGGACAAATAAGGGGAGGTGAGGAGCAAGAGCTAGAGAAAGAAGAAGAGAAGATGGAGGAGGAAGATAAAAGCCCAAGGCCACAGGTGAGTTTTATATAAAGTTTGCATTTTTCCACATCTTTGCAAGGCATGTAGATTATTTTAGTCTCCTGATTACAGACAAGAAAAGAGGAGCTCCTGCAGCCCACAACATTTGGGGCAGCCTTTCCGCCTGAAAAAGGACCCCCAAAAAACAAAGGTAACTTACACAAACACCGGGAGAACGTGAGGTATGCTGTGAATCGGGTCAATTGTTTTCTCCGGCTTAAGGCGTGTGGTTGTAATCAGCTGAGAACCTGGCTCTTCCTGGATGATGTTGGACATATCCAAAGGTAAGCTGGTTTGTGGTTGTCGCAATGTCCATCCATCCATTTTCCTCCGCTTATCCGAGGTCGGGTCGCGGGGGTAGCAGCCCAAGTAGGGAGGCCCAGACTTCCCTCTCCCCAGCCACTTGGAGCAGCTCCTCTGGGGGAATCCCAAGGTGTTCCCAGGCCAGCCGAGAAACATAGTCCCTCCAGCGTGTCCTGGGTCTTCCTCTGGGTCTCCTCCCGGTGGGACATGCCCGGAACACCTCACCAGGGAGGCGTCCAGGAGGCATCCTAACCAGATGCCCGAGCCACCTCAACTGGCTCCTCTCGATGTGGAGAAGCAGCGGCTCTACTCCGAGTCCCTCCCGGATGACTGAGCTTCTCACCCTATCTCTAAGGGAGAGTCCAGACACCCTGCGGAGAAAACTCATTTCAGCCGCTTGTATCCGAGATCTCATTCTTATCGGTCACAAACCAAAGCTCATGACCATAGATGAGGGTGGGAACGTAGATCGATAGGTAAATTGAGAGTTTTGTCTTTCGACTCAGCTTTCTCTTCACCACGACAGACCAGTACAGCGTCCACATTACATTGTCGCAATGTATTCCTGTAAAAAGCTTAAAAATGGCAATGTGTTTCTGGAGTTGGGCATACAAGCTGATGTTGCAAGGGAAAACCATCACCACTGTCTGCATTCATCCCAATGTGAATCAGTTCATGGAGTATTTCGCAGAAACTTCACCGCCATCTTGCAGGTTGTCAAGATCACAGCAAACCGGTATCTTGAGGACGTTAAAGAACTGCATTCACCGGCTACGTAAAGATGTGGTGCTTCACCAAATAGCTGCTAAAGAGGCAAAGTTGGCTCACATTATTTCAGCACCAACCCTTGTGAAGTGCCAGGACTTGGCCCACTCCAAAATCCCTCAGTTGCTTGGTAAAACTTGATTTTTATCTGCATCCTATTGTGCGCTAATGTGTTTAATTTAAACCCCTCTCTAAACCCTCTCAACCCCCTCAGACATGATGGATGATGATGAATCCCCTCATCTGAGGTATCGCTTCTACAGCTACTTTTCACTCAACGGTCACTGGATTAGCGTTCTGACTAGAATGACTGTGTTCGAGGTGGAAGCTGCCAAGGCAGGTGATCATTCAGAGTCCCTCGGCTTTGTTGTGAATTCAAGTTGTGATTTACTAGCTCAAGGCACAGTAAATCCAGCAGAGCATGTTGGCGAGCTAACCAATTTGCATGTCTCTTCCACAGGTGAGGGAGCACAAAGTGAACCATGCCTTTTGTCTGGCACAAGTGTACTTGACCCACGAGGAGTTCTCCTGGGCTGAACGGTGGCTAAAGATGCAGGTTGCTCGGAATCTGCCGGGGGAGAGGTTTCTCCACACGACTTCTAACAGCCAGGGCAAGATTCTCCTCAAGTATCTGCGGGTGGTGTGGGAGGAGATCGGGCTTCCGGGACTGTCTACCTTCACAGACATCCAAACATCTGTGGCTACACATGTAAAGAACTTCCACAGCACTGAGGCTCGCCACACCTTGGCAAACTTCATGTGTCACGATACCTCGACCGCAGACAGATACGAGATACAGCTTGACACTGAGCAAGCCAGAAAAATCAGGGTCCACTTCAAGTAGTTGACAAATAACACAGAGGCCCAGGCAGGCGAGCCTAGATAGGCTTCAGTGATCTTAAAAACATGCACGTTTGTTGGTTCCGATTTAAATAAAATAAAAGTTCTGGTTTGTCACAGTTTTATACTTTACGTCCACACAATGAATTCTCATCACACTCCACGTTACCCGGGGGTCCTTGGCAAAGCTGCACCCAACAGGGAGGGCACAGCCTGGTGTTATGAAATAAAATGTGTTTTTGTCCTCGTGTTTTTATTCTCCAAGAGGGGTTTTCAAACAGTGTTAAAATGACCAGTCTCTCTCTTATAAAATCTGTTCTGGTGAAGTTCTCAAAGAATGCTCAGTTTGTGCCTGTCCTACAGGCTTGGGGCACGCGGGGGGACCTGGCGCCTCCGTCTGACAGTTTTATGATTTTGCAGATATACGACTGGCAGGAAGTCACTGGGGCCTCTTTGTTCTGTGTGGCTGTTCAGCCACCCTTCCCCCTCTGTTAAGGTTCTGCAGGCTGAAAAAAACAAATGATTTTTCCTGTTAGACATGATAGAGGCTTCTATCAGTTAAGGGGGAGGAAAATACCCTACCAGAGATACAAAGAAGGGCCTCTGTGATTGGTGGAAAGCAAGAAATACCCTGCAGGAGTATAAAAAACATGAGTATCCTCCTCCAGCCAGAAACGCAGAGAAACCCAGGGAGAAGAACTGGATTCAGACTAATCAGGTGGTATATATGGGGTCTCCCTTGAAATGTATATTTCAAATGTCCCTTTTTTTCCCCTCTCTCCTTTTTCTCTCTCTCTCACTGTCCACGTCTTTTAAATAAATGTAATGGCTTTTAGAAATAGAACAAATGTATTCTGTGACTTTTTAAACTTATGATTAATTAAACTGGTTTGGAACTTTAAGTGAGCGTTTGTCGTGTATTCAGTGTACCTCCTTTTTCTGATCCAAAGTGAACCAAACAACGAATTCTGGGGCGAATAAGAATCAAAGCCAACAAATTTGGAGGTTCCACCGAGATTGGTTGCACGCACGGACAGGAAAGGACGAGCGGGAGTCCAGAGCACTGATCAGTGACCGGTCTACACAACAATGAGGTAAACAGATTGCCTGTTTCAACAAAAATCTGAAATTGGACATTTATAGGCAAATTTTAACTCAGTGTGTTGGACTCCAGTAAGATAAGGAAATAAGACGAGTAAGTATACGTATAATAAAATAATAATACCCAAGTCCCAGGTAAAAACACGCAGTGGTCGCACCTCCCAGATGCCGACGGGCGTCTGGAACAGAGGGTTCAGGGTTTTAGAATAAATAAATTTATTCGCCGCTGACCCTGTAACTCTGAGATCAAGTCAACTGTAAACTTGCTAGAGTGGTGACTAGTTTAAAACAGTGACAATTTAGACTTACTTATAATTCGAGATTAAATAAGTAAGGGCGGGACTGGGGTGAGAGTGTGAAGTAAACGCGCTGACTTTCGCTGATAAAATAATCCGATAAGAGTTCCAAACCTGGACCAGATAAAAATAGAATAAAATTAGTCACAGAATACTAAATCCTTTTTTATGTTCTACAATAATGGTTTCCTGCCATGTGAGGAGTCAACACACATACCAATCTTATTTTACACTCAGAAGGTTCTTTTCATGGTGTCAGAGTCACGCGTGAATGAAGTGCAAAAGTTGGCCTGTCCAGAACGTAGCTAAAATATCTCCCGCTCCTACTACTACACACACACATACACACACACACACTTTCTTTTCATTCATTCATCCTTTATTTATACAGGCTAGCCTCGTTGAGTCACGGGGACTCATTTACAAGAGGGACCTGTCTCACTCACACCAAACAACCATCCACTCTCACACTCACCTAGGGTCAATTTAGAGTCACCAATCAGCCTAACAAGCATGTTTTTTGGTTTGTGGGAGGAAACCGGAGTACCCGGAGGAAAGCCACGCATACACGGGGAGAACATGCAAACTCCACCAGAAAGGCCCCGGACCGGGATTTGAACCGGCAACCTTCTCGCTGAGAGGTATCAGCTCTACCAGTTGTGCCACCGTGCTGCCCACACACACACACTTTTAGCGCACGTCAGTTTGCCTGCCTCACCTGCGTGGCTTGTCTCTGCTCTCCAAACTGCGCGTGGCTTTCGGATTTGTCTCCGTCTCTCTGCAGCGCTGCGTTGCTCTGGACCAGTGGCGGAGCTAGACTTTTATTGCTGGGGGGCCCGAGAGGGGGCCAAGGCTATAAGGGGTCCACTTACTACGGGACAGTGGGAAAAATGGATTTATCCCAACTTTCGTGGGATTTGTTGACGCTATGAAATTTTGAAACAACATATTTTTCCCTTAAAATGATACATTCTCTCAGTTTAAACTTTTGATCTGTGATCTAAATATTTTTAAGTTTAGAAATCAAGTGGTTTTCTAAACAGCTTTAGTGTTTGACTTTGTCCACACTCATAAAACACACAATGAAGTACCCAAAAAAAAAAAAAAAAAAAAAAAAAAATATATATATATATATATATATATAATAAATATATATATATATATATATATATATATATATATACCAGTAAACTTAAATGGTANTATATATATATATATATATATATATACATATACATATACATATACATACCGGTAAACTTAAATGGTACATATCGCCCCTTGCTACTTTGAGCATGTAACAGTCACAAGACCACATTGTTGTGGTATTTTTCGGGTGTATTTTTTTTAAGACATGTTAAGTGCAATTTGAAATTTGAAATATAAAATATGATAAAAATACATTTTTGTGTTTATTTCATTTCTATTCAAGACATTATGATAAGAATGACTATATATTTAATATAGGCGGATACAGAGTACAGTATCTTTGTTTACAATTCTGGTTGGTGGTGTGCCTCGTGATTTTTTCAATGAAAATACTGTGCCTTGGCTCCAAAAAGGTTGAAAAACACTGGTCTAATGTTTAAAACAGTTTAAGTTAATTAGAATGATTAAAAAAAATATATGAAAAAAATATATGAATTAGTACTTGTATCGGTACTTGGTATCGGCAAGTACTTTAATGTAAGTACTTGTACTTGGTTTTCAAAAATCTGGTATAGATGCATCCCTAGTGGAAATCATCTGAAAAAGCTTTAATTGTCTAAAACCAGCTGAAAAATAGCTAAACAAGAGCATGGTTTTGCTAAATTAGGCTGAAAAGTTGGATAAAAAAAAAGTAGAATTAGCTGAAAAAGCTGAAACAGGCTATATACAGAAATTATTAAGTAAAATACCTTTGATACCATCACAACATTTTCTTCTTGCCTCAAAAGCACTGTCCTACTTGTTATTGATTTAATTGTTCCCATACATATCTCTCTAAAAAAAGGAGGAAAATAATAACTACTGTATTTTTCAGCCCGTATGACAGTTCTTAAACTTTTTACAAGCTATCTGAGGATTAAATAATCACCACTGTACTGACAGATATACTGTACGAAGCAGATAATGCAGACATTGAGGCGCTGAGGTAGAACAAAGTTTATTTAGATACAGCAGTTAATAGAGTAATAAACGAATTCTCCACCTTCTCAGGAGTTGGTGCTGGGTTCCTGAAACACAAAATAAACATTACATTAAAACGGTTTACACTTCTCCATTTTAACAGGATAAGATCATTTTCTACAGCGTGAATGTGGGTGAAATGAAAAAATAGAACTTCAGCTCTGAACGAGGGTCTGGTTTTAACCAGGCTAGAAGGCCTCAGGATTGTACAGTTTTTTGAATAAACAAATAAAATATTTGCGGACAGTTCGAGACAAATTAATTAGGGCCGAATGAACCGTCACAGTTGGAAGGATTGATCAAAAAGGATTATGACATTCTATCTCAATACTGTAATTTTAGGTTATAACACTTAAACAAACGGGAAAGTTGGAAAATTGCAGTGAACCTCCCGTTAGCATAGCATAGGCTGTCTAACAGCGGACATTTTATAACTTTGTAACGGTAGACAGCTCACATCGGATTGCTCACATCGGATTCGCTAACAAAGCGTACAGTGGCGCGTCGTGTAGATAAACAATATCGACTTTAAATAATCCAAATTTAGTTTTGGTAGACGAATTTAGCAGCCAACAGCAAAGCTAACAAGCCATTAGGTTCGACGTGGTTCACGAGACGTCGTCGTCCTCCTTATAATTTGTGTATAGGACGTGAGGAGGTAGAACCGAACGCATCATACTTGCATTTTCCAATATAAGAAGCAGAGAAAGTGGATTACCAATCTGGAAGACGTACTTTTGTGAATAGTTCCAGTAAATGTACACGTCTTGTGAGCGTTGACCGGAAGAGCAGGGTTGCCAGATCTCTAGACCGAAAGAAGCGATCAGCTCCTTCAAAACAAGCACAAATAAGCGACTCAATGTCCTCGAGAAGCAAAAATAAAAACCCGCCACAAGCGGCTGATCAAATTTGAAAGCGACTCCAGGGAAAACAAGCCCAATGCCGCTTGAAATAAGCGGACTTGGCAACTATGGGGACGCAAAAGACAGTCGTTTCGTGTATAGCCCGAGCAAGGTTGCCAGGTGAGAAATGTAGGATTATCGTACACTCATCATAAACAAAATAAGTCACTCTATTGTTGAATACTGTAGCGTCTAACAGGCACTCACAGCTTTGTGGCGTCAGTACTGGGGGGAACCATAGACATTAATACGCATTATTGTCTGGTGGTAATTAATGAGCTCTACAGAAAGTCTTCTGTCATATTTGGAAAAGCACGATTAGCTAGAATTCCAAGACGCCTTCAGGGTTCACAAAAAACTCCGACAGACAGTTGCGACGGGCTGATGGAAACCGATAATAATAATAATAATAATTAATTCAATTTATAACGCACTTTTCATTACTGAAAATCTCAAAGTGCTACACATATATTGAATGCTATACACATTCATAAACCGGTGGCGGCAGACTACCATGCAAGGTGCTTTCCAGTCCTACCGGGAGCAATTCAGGGTTAAGTGTCTTGCCCAAGGACACAACGACACATGGTGCGGGTCCCGGGAGTCGAACCGCCAACTTTCCGATCGGGAGATGACTGCCATTACCACTACACCACGGCCGCCCACAAACCGATCACAACTACACGTTCACAGAATGGCGAAATTATTGTATTTTTGGCCTTTGTCGGGATTATTGATCGTACATCGTACAGAGAGCAAAATTATCGTACAAATACGCTAATTATCGTACACCTGGCAAACACTGAGCCTGAGTATAATGGAGACCCCTGATGGATGAAAGGTACTGCAGACGGGAGCATAATAATTTCTAGAAAAACCAAAAACAGGTCGGAGTCACTATTTTTTGTAATTTAATTCAGTCATCCAGTTGGGTTATTCGTTCTGAAACATTTAATAAAAGTAAAGGGATGCAAGTACAGAGTTTAATAACTGTTTGGAGTCAGGTGAATAAAAGAAGGACAGATTGGGGTTTGAAGAATAAAACAATAATAATAATAATAATAATAATAATAATAATAATAAATTCAATTTATAACGCACTTTTCATTAATGAAAATCTCAAAGTGCTAAGGAGGGAGTAGCCCTCACAGACAGGTCTTAAATAAATACACCTTTAATTTTAATCTATTGAGGACATAAATTGAATCTCAATTTATAATAAGTGGAGAGTTGGACTTTAAAAATCGACTAAGGGGTGACAAAGACCCGGCCCGCAGGCCGCATCCGGCCCGTCAGGGGTTTTTAGTCGGCCCGCAGATGAATCTGAATTATTAAAAAAATAATAATAATAATAATAAACGCTATTTTCTTAAAAATCTGCAGTTCCTATGTTGTCCGCTATAGAGGCACTGTGTTTTAGTCAGTTGTTGTCCTACTCAAACCGGCTACCTCTAGGACCCAGGGGCGCACAAACATTAATAAAACAGGTACGTTCAAAGCTCAATTTATGGGTTCACAGTTGCTTCCTAGATGTGGAAAATGGATTTAAAATTCATTCATTTCTAAATTTTGATGCATTTTTAACATGCAGGAAAGGGTTTTAACAAAAAAAAAAAAAATTATGTCCAGAGACCCAGATTTAGCCTTTTAGATTTTTCTACCTGGATTATTGAGCATGCATCAGGGTATTTAACTAAACATTTTGTTGAATAAATGTTTTAAAACGTGCAATCACTGATCAGTTTTTTAATGAGTAATGCACTTACCGTATTCTCCGGCGTATAAGTCGCACCTTTTTGCACCTTTTTGCCCACATTTCTAAGCCCTGCGACTTATAGGCCGGTGCGACTTATACGTCGATTTTTCCAACATTTTGGTCATAATGTGACTTTGGTCAAAAGCTCCAAAAATGGTGCAGTACCAGTTTCGGCCGCTATGGGCGCTAAGAAACCCTTTACAGTACCTACACTGTTGACATCTGCCTGGTCCAAAAATGGTGCAGTGACACAGAAGATGAAGACTTCAATGGTTTTGAATGAATAAATAAAAGCCATAAAATAAATACAGTATCTGTTTCTGTCATCATTTTAAACTGAGACACGTTTTTTACTGTAATGTCAGCTAATAAAAATATTTTTTTATGTGTTTATCTTTAAAGATAAATGATGAAATTAATTTATTAATTAAGACACATAAAACAAAATACTGTAGTTTTAATGTGATAATCTTGTCAAAAGTCCTTCTAAATAAATTGGCAGCCAGTCCAAAATAATGTTCATTTATTAATGAAGACACATAAAACAAAATACTGTAGTTTTAATGTGATAATCTTGTCAAAAGTCCTTCTAAATAAATTGGCAGCCAGTCCAAAATAATGTTCATTTATTAATGAAGACACATAAAACAAAATACTGTAGTTTTAATGTGATAATCTTGTCAAAAGTCCTTCTAAAAAAATTGGCAGCCAGTCCAAAATAATGTTCATTTATTAATTAAGACACATAAAACAAAATACTGTAGTTTTAATGTGATAATCTTGTCAAAAGTCCTTCTAAAAAAATTGGCAGCCAGTCCAAAATAATGTTCATTTATTAATGAAGACACATAAAACAAAATACTGTAGTTTTAATGTGATAATCTTGTCAAAAGTCCTTCCAAACAATTTGGCAGCCAGTCCATTTTGGGCAAAACACCAGCTCACGTGAGGTGCGACCTATAGGCCGGTGCGACTTATAGGCCGGTGCGACCTATACGTTGATTTTTCCATTTAATTTGGCATATTTGGCTGGTGCGACTTATACTCCGGTGCGACTTATAGGCCGACGAATACGGTAAATGTTAAACTGAGTAAAAGTGTAAAAGGACAATTAATTTAATGTTAATATTTTTATAATTTATTTATTCTTTGCACTAATAAAAAGAAAAAATTGACTTTTGGAGTGAGTGTTCTGGTCTGGCCCCCTTGAGATCGGATTAAGCTGTATGCGGCTCCCAGATCAAAATGAGTTTGACACCCCTGGACTAATAGTTATATACCTAGAACAACAGGCCAGAATGAACGAGCCCATATTTTTACTTTGAATAAATGAGCCACTGAGCTTAATAATTTCAAATTGTCAATTTAGGAGGGCATCTAGCGGTGCCGTTTAGACATGAAAATATACACGATACATAAATAAATCCAACAAGAAGGCAGATCTTAGAAGGCTCAAGGAATTTGCTAATTATCATAGACTGTATACTAGCAAGGGGGTCTTAGAAAACTGTACATTGTATGTTCTTAAATAAAAGTAGGCTACAGTATTTTTTGGTTTCAGGGTAATTGATTATTTCACTTTGAGGTAAACTAATGTTTTGGATCTGTTGTGCAGATCAGATAGAAAAATGCCTCCGTCGAAGGATCTATATTGAAGCTTGTTAACAGAAAATTAATTTGATCCTGGTCTGTTAATGATTTTTTAAATTTTAAATAGCCTCATTGAACAGTGTTGGTGGAACGGCAAAAAGTGAGTCTTATGAATCCCACCTCATCCTTGCAAAACACATAATGGTAAATATGCATTAAGATAGGCCTCTGTCAAAACACATGCAGCATCTGACTTTTGAATCTCGGCTACTGTGGTTATTGATCAGATCGGATCAGATTTAATATGAAGGTGTGTCCAGAAACTGACTCACTGTGACTTCACTGGGAAGAACAACAACAAGGCTGGACTCATATGCAACCTTGCTCAAAGAACTTGAGGGGCTTACGCAAGGAACGACTGAAAACAACAAAGGCACCAAAAGGAGGGCAGTGTATCAAAGAACAAAAGACTGTCCACAAAAACTTTCAGCCAAGCAGAGGCAAAGACTTTCTCAAAGAACTGTCAAATCATGGTCATCAGACACAAATGGCCAGGATATACGGTCCGGATTTGGGGGGTCCTGACGAGAATCAGAACCCAGTGAACGTCTCACTGGGGACTGGAACAAGAGAAAGCTGAACACGTTCTCCAAACAGACAAGAGAACAAATGGTCCTGAAGTCACTCATACCAGCAAAGGCCGTACCCATGTTGATCTGTGAGGATCTGTCGTTGATCTTAGTAGCCAGGATCAAAACTACAGTTGCTATGATAAATTTTTTAATGAAACACATAAGCACATTTAGGGCCTGCTAGCGCGGGCCTCATGGTTCTCAGTTATACTGTGCTCAGGTGGATCTGACGACTTGCTTTTTCTGGTTCCTGTAACTCTGTGGTGAAGCTTAAGTAAAGCAAGGGAAATGATCCCAGCTCCTGACCCTAAAACGAGTTAACTTTTATATTTCTGTTTTTGCAGTTATCCTTGGCGGAGTGCATGTTGGGATTCTGATGTGTCACAAGGGGTACATTTTGGTAAACGATTATAAATTTAAAGAAAATGAGGATATCGTAGATTATAGTTAGCTATATGGTTGTGAAAACCGAATTAGAGGTGGCAATAGGCTTAGCCTGGTTTAAACCAGACCCTTGTCCTTCGTACTAGGGTCTGGACTTTTCCCATTGAAAAACGTTTCTTGCTGGAGGCGTGGGCTCTGCTTAGGAACAAAACCATTGGATATTTTGAACAGGGAAAGCATTCTGCTCCCTCCCCTCAGAGACACCCCCCGTGCTCTGGTGAACTTGACCGACAGCTGCTCTGCCTCCTGCAGCGTTTCTCTCGCTGCGCAAACTCAGTGTTTATATGTTATAAAACGTTTTAATACAATAAAATCAAACCATGGATCGCTGGTCCATGCAGCTCACCAAAAGACCAGAAAATCTGCAGGGATTCGGTCAGCAATAAAACCCGAGTTTAATTCTCGTGACAACCTGAGGCTTCGAGGAGACAGGGCCTTCTCTGTTGGTGGCCCCGAGTTATGGAATGCTCTGCCTTTACACATTCGACAAGCTCCCTCACTGTCCATTTTTAAAACACGTTTAAAAACGCATCTATACTCATTGGCCTTCAACCCAACTGAGACTTGATTTTACTTCATGTTTATTGATTTTATCTGTTTAACTTGTCGTTTTATTGTATTTTAAAGTGAAATTTTAGTTCACTGTGTATTAGTTTGGTGGTCAGCGCTTTGTTTCAGCTGTGGCTGTGTTAAAGCGCTTTACAAATAAAGTTGATGATGATGATGATGATTTCCGTGTTCATTTTACTCAGCAGGAGGGTGGAGGAGAAGGAGGACGAGGGAGCTATTACTTAACTTTTGGGGGGAAAAAACAAAAGAAAACTCCAGATAAGGGATTACGAAGGGGAAATTAATAAATTTGTGTCACATATAAAACAATCCTGCATCGCTTTGCATCGCTTTGAATGAGAACATGCCGCTGCTCGCTGACTGCACGCTGGCAGAGCCCTTTTATAGGACGTTGCGCGCTGGGACTGGTGGGGGCGTGGGTTAGGGTCCAAAACTCCACCCCTTCTGTTCTCTGATTGGTCCGAACAAAAATCTACCGGAGAAATCCTTGTGGGTGGGTGAAGTCCCAGACTGTGCAGTGAAGGGAAATGAGAATTGAGCGGAGCTGTGCAGGAATGGCGAGGGCCAGGCTACAATAGGCTGGGTTTTAGGAAACATTTTTCTGGGATCCTGACAGTGTTCAGGTTAAAGGATGGTAAATTTAGACACAATTTCCAATTTAACAACCAAATAACTTTGGCGTGCAGAATTGAAACAAGGTAGAGTTTTGTTTCAAAAGGGGGACAGATGTTTCTAAAAATAGAGAGGTTGAAATTGGTCCCTAGAAATAACTAATTAGAAATAACTAGATTGTAAATGTTTCCTAAAAACAACTAGGCCGAAAAATGTTCCTAGAAATAACTAATTAACTAAAAGATGTTAAATACATTTTAGTATACAAAGCATAATAAGGAACTGATAAATTAGCGTTATAAACAAAGTTCACTTGCGTTGATAGTGCCCCCCGCGCGCGCGCGTGTGTGTGTATGGCGATCAGACCCCGCATGCATGTGACCGGGTCGCGCGCGCGCGCGACGATCAGACCCCGCATGCGATGTGACCGGGTCACGCGCGCGTGTTTGTGTGTGTGAGTGAGAGGCGATCAGACCCCGCATGCATGTGACCGGGTCGCGCGCGCTGTGTGTGTGTGTGTGTGTGTGAGTGAGAGGCGATCAGACCCCGCATGCGATGTGACCGGGTCGCGCGCGCGCGCGTGTGTGTGTGTGTGTGTGTGTGTGTGTGGGCGATCAGACCCCGCATGCGATGTGACCGGGTCGCGCGCGCGCGCGTGTGTGTGTGTGTGTGTGTGGCGATCAGACCCCGCATGCGATGTGACCGGTTCGGACCGCGAGTCCGCTCATCTTCTAAAATAGCGCTGATTATAACAGCGGAGTTATGTGTCCTCAACTTTAAAAACATAACCAGAGTTGTTAGTGCACTAAAAACAGCGTAACTCTTGGAAAAAGGAGCTGCTGGAAGCCAGAACTCAGAT
>JBBPBX010029725.1:0-26889 GCA_038048925.1 Garcialebias charrua
CGGCGTGGATCCGTCGCGGCCGCGGGGGCACGTCCCATGGGACCGACGCGTCGCCCGCACGACTTGGCTCCCGTCCTCCTTCTCCCACTGGGACGGTCTCCCCGCCGGTCCCGGTGGACCGTGAGGAGGCCGCGTTAGCGAGATGCTAAGCTAGCCACAGCATGCTGTCGCTAAATAAAAAATAAATAAAAAAACAGCTCTAACACACAGACAGTTGTACTCTAACATTGTTCTGACATAGTTTCACAAAATGATTTATGTAGAATATTTTGTTTACCGGCCAAAAGGACGACGTCTTCCAGAGCAGATCCGAGCCAGACTCAGAGAGAGAGGGGCTGCAGTCCAGCTTCTCCGATGAGATAAATCCTTCACGTTTACTTTTTTTTTGATGAAGTGAAACCTGCGCGTTGCCCAAACGTCTACCCGACTGGAACACCCACTGACACAACACGAAGTAACCATTGCAATTAATTAGAAATTAACAAAAAAAACAACGTGAAAAATGGACATCTATCAGAACGCGCTCCAACTGCTGTTTAGACCTGTGGGAGGGTCAAAAAGGACAACCCACAGATGTGACGTCACATGGAAACTATGTATAGGACCACATTATCTGCGAAAAACAGAGAAGTGATTCTGCCCCTTTTCCACCGGTCGGCTCGGGTCGGATGTTACGTCATATGTGCGTCGCAGAGACCCCCTTTCATCCTTTCCCACCGGATATTCCGTGCTGAGCCGCGCGAGATTTCCTGAGATTTTCGGGCTGGTTTCAGAGGGGTACTGAAGCGAGCTCACCCGCTCCGGAAGTAGGAAGGAGGAGACGAGAGCTGTTTTTACGGAAGCGAGGGACGCGATCACTGCAGGACTTTTACATGATAAACACGGTAAAAACAATTATTATTTTTTAAATTTATAGCAAAGATGGGTCTTCAGCTGAACGTGTCCTTAATAAAATCACGTACTGCTCAAAACTGCAGGATTTTAAAAAAATAGGTTCGCCACGAGCAACACGCGGCGCGCGGGCGGCTTTATGTCTTTAAATGTAGCTCAATGAACAGATATAAAATATATTTCATAGCTGACTTTAATAGTACGAGGGCTCCTGAGCTTAACCACGCTTTAATATTGTCACGTATGGTCAAATGTGCTGCATTTAAAGTAGTTTCGCTTTGACTTTTTCCAAAACCTGTGTTTGCACAACGAAAATAAATTATAAAAATTCGAATTTTATTTCAAATAACTCCAACAGGATACATTTCGTATATGAACATGTTGTGATCACACTAGATTTTTTTGAAAAATATCAGCTTTGTGGTTTTTGATAGAATTGATAATATGTGATACAAAGTAGAAAATAATGGACGTAGGTTGACACATTTATGTCTATAAAACATTGAATTTTATTTCAAATAACTCCAACAGGATACATTTCGTATATGAACATGTTGTGATCACACTAGATTTTTTTGAAAAATATCAGCTATGTGGTTTTTGATAGAATTGATAATATGTGATACAAAGTAGAAAATAATGGACGTAGGTTGACACATTTATGTCTATAAAACATTGAATTTTATTTCAAATAACTCCAACAGGATACATTTCGTATATGAACATGTTGTGATCACACTAGATTTTTTTGAAAAATATCAGCTTTGTGGTTTTTGATAGAATTGATAATATGTGATACAAAGTAGAAAATAATGGACGTAGGTTGACACATTTATGTCTATAAAACATTGAATTTTATTTCAAATAACTCCAACAGGATACATTTCGTATATGAACATGTTGTGATCACACTAGATTTTTTTGAAAAATATCAGCTATGTGGTTTTTGATAGAATTGATAATATGTGATACAAAGTAGAAAATAATGGACGTAGGTTGACACATTTATGTCTATAAAACATTGAATTTTATTTCAAATAACTCCAACAGGATACATTTCGTATATGAACATGTTGTGATCACACTAGATTTTTTTGAAAAATATCAGCTTTGTGGTTTTTGATAGAATTGATAATATGTGATACAAAGTAGAAAATAATGGACGTAGGTTGACACATTTATGTCTATAAAACATTGAATTTTATTTCAAATAACTCCAACAGGATACATTTCGTATATGAACATGTTGTGATCACACTAGATTTTTTTGAAAAATATCAGCTTTGTGGTTTTTGATAGAATTGATAATATGTGATACAAAGTAGAAAATAATGGACGTAGGTTGACACATTTATGTCTATAAAACATTGAATTTTATTTCAAATAACTCCAACAGGATACATTTCGTATATGAACATGTTGTGATCACACTAGATTTTTTTGAAAAATATCAGCTATGTGGTTTTTGATAGAATTGATAATATGTGATACAAAGTCTTTATTGTGTTCTTCTTCTAGTGGTGGCTAGTACTGTAGTAAATAGCTTGAGGAACACTACTGCCACCATGTGGTAAGACGAGTAGGATTCTGGACCCCGCCCACAGAAGGGGTACAAAAAAGCTGTGGAAACAGAACATAGATGTGACCCGACCCGAACTGAGCCGACCTGAGCCGATCCAACCCGAGCCGAGCCGAGCGGTGGAAAAGAGGCATAAGGCCACCAAAACGGATCCTCTCAACACCTTGGCTGCGCCTAGAAATTCTGTCCATAAAAGTTATGAACAGAATCGGTGACAAAGGGCAACCTTGGCGGAGTCCAACTCTCACTGGAAACGAGCCTGACTTACTGCCAGCGATGCGGACCAAGCTCTGACACCGGTCGTACAGGGACCTAACAGCCCATATCAATGGGCCTGGTACCCCATACTCCCGGAGTACCCCCCACAGAACCCCCCGAGGGACGCGGTCGAATGCCTTTTCCAAGTCCACAAAGCACATGTAAACTGGTTGGGCAAACTCCCACGCGCCCTCCAGGACCCTGTTGAGGGTGTAGAGCTGGTCCAGTGTTCCACGACCAGCACGAAAACCACACTGCTCCTCCTGAATCCGAGGTTCGACTATCCGACGGACCCTCCTCTCCAGAACCCCTGAATAGACCTTACCAGGGAGGCTTAAGAGTGTGATCCCCCTATAGTTGGGGGATCACATATAGTATTTTTCGCAGGAAAAATAATCCTATGAAAAGAAAGGAAAGTTTAAAGGAATTCCTGGAGTTTTATGTTAAAGAGGAACTGATAATCGGAGGCGCCACAATTTTGACCATCAACCTATTGGACCTAAAAGTGATGTTTTCCTGCAAAATCTTGATGTAACGGTTCAGCTCTGAACTCAGAACTGACAATTCTGTAAGCTGCTTTCAAATGCCGAGCTTTGTTTTATTCCAACATTATAGATGATGAGCAAATACTTGGAAATGCATATTCTCAGCAGCACTTTGTTTTTATTGGTGATATTCTAAATAAATTATAGTCTGAAGCAATATCTGGAAAAGAGTGGAATAATATGCATGTTCATATCATCCCAATTGCTCCCCAGCACGCTTTCTATAGCTGCCCACTGCCCCACCTGGTGGTGATTGGGTTAAATGCAGAGTCAAATTTCGTCTTGTATGGAAACATACACAGATGACAAAAATGTGACATTATTATTATTATGACTGTAATTTTATGGTGCCTCATAGAAACACAAACATTAGTCCTTGTTCATTTTAGTTTTTCCTTTTTTTTAAAGGTCAGCTCAGTTGAAACTATTGGGTGACTGAGTTTTGAGAAATTAACATCTGGTCACTGACGAACAGAAGTCTTAACTCCTGTACATCTGACCATGTTTGACTTTATTGATCAATATATATGTATAAACAGAATTCTAATGAAGGTTATTTTAACTGTGATGCAGTTAACATACTAAATGAAAAGTAACAGTTCCAGCTGATAACGTGAGCTTTGAGCAGAATTTAAAAAAATAATAATGTTTAAACAAAATCATGAGCTAAACATTTAAACGTTGTCCTAATTTGAGATGAAATCAGATTATCAGTTACAGTGAACTGACTGGGTTTAATGTTGGCAGGGATTAAACAGAAATAAATAAGTTGAGCTGAATCATGCAACCTGTTGATCCAGATGAGTGGCACAGAAGAAGAGATTGTTGTTGGGCTCACTGACTTCTGGTCTGAGATCTTAACTGGAGCAGAGGGCAAAGGTCACAATGTGGACCTGCTGAGCCTGACCAACATCATCCACCCCCCTCGCACACATTGCAACATTTTGAGGCCTAACTTGGCATTATTACAACACACGGACATTTTCCCCCTTTTCCTACTTATTTTACTCTTCAGGGCCTAATGAAAATCAATGTAAATCCTTTTCTTGTGGTTGTGTATAAAAAAAAGTTAGCATTTTATAAACATCTGATAGAATTATAGTCAATACATGTCATGTTTATTCAAGATTCAGCTTTAAAAAAAATGATACATTTTTGCTTGTGTCTGTGTATTTTTCCATTTTCTGCATTTTGAAAAATAATTTCTAATGCATGATGGTGTTTGCAGGTCCACCTGCAGACCCAGCAGCAGGTGAAGAAGGGGATGGTTGGGATGGTCGTTCATGTGGTGAAGAATGATGGAGTGCTGGCTCTTTACAACGGCCTCTCTGCTTCTCTTTGTCGGCAGGTTTGTTTGTCTTTAATTTAAATTTTCCACCAAACTGTTGCATACAGAATCATTTTACAAATACATCTGAGATAGACCCTGACTCATACATGGTACTTTATTTAGCCTCAGCCTGCATATATTTGTGTTTTCTCCTAATTTGCACCATCTTTAGCTTGGAATAAATTCCTTCGTAGTTCATATTTAGGGAAGAAAAAAAAAATTTAAGGAGAGGAAAAAAGATTAACAGCTCATAATTGGATGATTTAACTCGTCTTTAATTAATCTAAACTCTCCTTCATAGACTGAAAATGATGGATTTCAGTTTCTAAAAAGCACTCCTGGGTTTGTAGGTTCTTCTTTTAAAGTCTTGAATTTAACAATTTGACTTGATTAGTTTGAAACGCAGCATTCTGAGCGATGAGTGGACCTGACTAATACTTGAGGCCACAGCTCTTCGTCACAGATACCTGCCTCCAGCTGCATACACTGATTTTTGTGTTTATATTGGAACCCTAATTTTCAAAAGGATCATCACTCTGTGTTGAAGAAGACACAAAACTGAGATTAATGAAAAATATTAACTGGAAGATAAGCGTTCAAGCTCAATAATCCAGGTAAAATCTAGTTAAGTTATCAGATCTATGGTTTCTTTGATGAGTTGAACCACTTTGGCTATAGCTGCCTCAGAGGAGTTGACAGGGGAGAGGGCAGGCCCCAGAAACCATCTTATCACCAGCAAATTGGTTGGTCCTATGTGAACATGCTGCTTGTGGGACTGAGTTTGTTGTGGCTCCTCGTTCTGGTTAAGTCCTTTGGATTAAGGCCAAACCATCTCAACAAAACAAGAAATGTCCAGATGACCTGACTGAACTTTGTTGGATTAACTGGAAGGGCCATTGTTATTGCTTTTACTCAAAAGGACTTATGGAAACAAAGTATCTATCGGTGATTTCCATCAGCTAAAGATAAGCACCGCTCTGTGAAACGGGTTCAGTATACCCAAAGTGTTATTTAGATTTTTACAGAACTTAACAGTTGAGATTAAGATGAATTCTGTTTCAACACAGATTATTACAGTAACTCTGTAAGTTGACATTGGTTCTGCTGCAAAATGAGCGGCTGTGCTGGCCAATCACAAACCTTGATATGAAGCATCAACTACTAATAAATAAACATGAGAAAAATAAAAAACCATGCCCCACACTCATGGTAAAACACTCACTTCAGCAGCTGTTGTAGTTTAACTTCAGTCTCTTCTTTCTAATTGAATAAAGTGTTGATGAAGTTATGATCAAATACACAATTTGCTCTCGTCTCTCTTCAGATGTCCTACTCCCTCACCAGGTTTGCCATCTATGAGACGGTGAGGGACATGACGGGCAGTAAAAGCCAGGGCCCAATGCCATTTTACCAGAAGGTCCTGCTGGGAGCCTTTGGCGGTAGGAACAAACACGCTTTCTTTATTTTTCTCCTCCAAACACACATGTGTTTACATTTAGTGTCTTTGATTAAAGAGTTTTTATCAGCAAGATTTCTCTTGGGACAGGATTCACTGGAGGGTTTGTCGGGACGCCGGCTGACTTGGTAAACGTCAGGTAACGTACCCCAGATACAGTTTATGGTTTCACTCGGCTACAGTGATAATCTTAACAGGGAAATGAGATTGCAAGTGTTTTATTTTCCTCCTAGAATGCAGAATGACATGAAGCTTCCACTAGAGCAGAGAAGAAAGTGAGTGGCGTTCATGAAAATCTGCTCACGTCACATGCATTAAGAACTCTCACTGAATTTGTGCTTCTCTTCCAGCTATAAACACGCCGTTGATGGACTCTACAGAGTCTTCAGAGAAGGTAAACCAGCATGACCTATTATCAGGTTTTAACTCTGTGTTTACGCATCGTGTTTGAACACTGGTCTTTTTCTTTTAATGCAGAGGGCATGAGAAAACTTTTCTCAGGAGCTTCCATGGCCTCCAGCAGAGGAGCGATGGTCACTGTGGGGCAGGCAAGTCACATCTCTCCAAACCACTCCAGATGTTTCTTAAATATACCTCTATGACGGGGGTCTGCAACCTTTATGATCAAAAGAGCCATTTCTGTCACTTTGCACACTAAATAAAATGTTTATGGAGCTGCTAAACTGATTATCAACTGGTGGCCCATGGCCCACTTCAAGCTTGTTGGAGGGGGCTTTTCCATCCAGTAGGTGTGATTATTATAAAACAAAAATATCAAATTATTTTTATTTATTTATATTTTTATATTTTAGGGCAAAGGAAAAGACTTGATTTATGTAAAGAAGAAAAAAAATATATATATATATTTTTACCAATTTTATAAAGATTCAAACGAGTGCGTAGACTTCTGTGAGTTTTCTTTGTAAGTGTGGAAACAATTCATAAAACATTCTATTATGAAGTAATAAAACATAAAGTTAAAAATTAGGCCAGTTTGTTGGATATGTACAGGTAATTGAATTTTAAAATGAAAATAAATACTTCTATTTATTTATTTTTTTTCTTTAATTGGGGACTAGCCAGTAGAAGGCAGCACCTTTTATTATCCACCTAACAAAGGGGTTTTTAACTTTATGTCTAACCTTTCCATTAGCTTTAATGTGGCCCAAACCACAACGTTTACCCCCACAAATGTTATATCAAAACAACTGGCTCGGTGCCGTGATGTGTGTTAGGGCGGCTGTGGCAGAGTGGTTAGAGCAGTCATCCTCCAATGCAAGAGTTGGGGGTTTGAATCCACCAGCAGTCACATGTTGAAGTGTCCCTGGGAAAGACACCGAACCCCTCGTTGCCTCCGATGTGTGTCCCATCAGTGTATGAATGTGATAAAGCTCTGATTACCATAGTCTCTTTAGAATGATTTGTTCAATTAGCTTTGTAGAGATCTAGTAGAGTGCTGTATGAATGGGTAAATGAGGCACAGATTGTTGTAGTGTAAAGCACTTTGAGTATCTTGATAAGATGGAAGGGCTCTATATAAGTTCAGTCCATTTACCTTGACTTTTATTGGTGTTTTGAGTTACCATGGTGACGTAATTTGCAAACAAATGTCATTTTCCCACACAAAACACCTGATGGAACACTTGTCACACTAAACTACTTTTAAATGGCTTTAACTCTGCTGTTTTTACACATTTAGAGCTGGAATTTGGTGAGGTTATTATAGCTGAGAACGTTCCCCATCACATACTGACTTCAAATCAAAAATCCAAGATGGCCACCTTAGCTAAATGGAAAAAAATGACTATAACGCGTTGATTCATTTATTTGTTTTTGCTATATTGAGCTGAAATTTGGTGTCGTGGTAGCTGAGAGTGAACCGTCCCCAACACACAGTGCTGTCAAATCAGAACTTTAAATTGGCAGCAGTGTGGGAGTCCCCTTAAAAGTTTCTCCAGGAACTTTCTAGTTTTTATTATTCTCAAGCTAGAGGGACCAAATGGCCGCATGCGCTCCAGAGCCGCAGGCTGCAGACCCCGGCTCTAGGAGATGCCTGCATCTAAACATGTTGTAGTTTTTGCTGTTGAGCCAGAATATTTCAGAACACCTTGTGTAATATAAATTTAAATCTTAAAACCTTGGTGGAATCACTCTTCAACTCTAAAAGAGATTTTATCCTTTTATTATATAAAAAAAGAAAGATGAAATTGAACAACAGGTGTGTAGCATTTGTTTGAAACAGCCTTCAGGTTCTAACGCTAGGGGGCGCCAAATATCACTAGATTCAACACTTCCTAGGATTTTTTTTTCTGACTATATTACTTTTATGAAAACCACAAAAACTTGCAAAATGTGTTTACTTGAAGCTGGAATTTTCAGTTACCACTGAACATGTGCACAATTAGTTTACCAAAGAAAATCTAAGACTTACTGTTTGTTTGTTCTCGATTGGTTAAAACCTCTTCTTATTTTATTGTTTTTATGTCTTTCTCCTACAGTTGGCATGTTACGACCAGGCCAAGCAGCTCGTATTAGCAACGGGCATGATGGGAGATAACATACCGACACACTTTCTTTCCAGCTTCATAGCTGTGAGTGTGTTTTTATTTGTCTGCTGAGTCAGTCAAGTTTACAGAGTGGATTCTTCACTGATCCCAGCTTGTGCTCTGCAGGGAGGCTGTGCCACATTCCTGTGTCAACCTCTGGATGTGGTGAAGACGCGACTGATGAACTCAAAAGGAGAGTACACGGTGAGCTGAGCCTTCTTTGTTTTTATTCTTCTGATTCTTTCTCTTTAGGGTTCATAGACAAGCAGGAAAAGTCTAGAACGGGCTTTAAGTTTTTTCCAGATCTTGTAAAATATGGAAAAAAGAAAAAAAAGTATGAAAAAACACTTGTGTTGCCAGTTTTCATGTCTTCTCTGAAGGTAAAATTCTGATTTTCTACCACAAAACTCAAACAATGTTTTAAAGATTTATTACGTTTAACATTTGGACAATGAGCAATGTGCAAATGTTTTAAACCAGCCCTAATTTTGCTGGTGAAGATTCTCAGTCATCCAGGTCACGATCAGTCCAAGAAAATGGTTTTAAAATAAAAACAGTTGGACTTGTATTCTGAACTGAAGACATCTCACTTCTCATATCTGGAGTGTGTGGAGCTTCAAGCTTTATAGACCTCCATGAGACGACTGGTTGTGTACTTGGCTGTAGATTAGACAAGAACTACTCTCAGTGGAGGCTCTTTAGGCTCTTTGTCTGCCGTGCTCATTCATTCATTCATTCAACCTTTATTTATACAGGCTAGCCTCGTTGAGTCACGGGGACTCATTTACAAGAGGGACCTGTCTCACTCACACCAAACAACCATCCACTCTCACACTCACACCTAGGGTCAATTTAGAGTCACCAATCAGCCTAACAAGCATGTTTTTTGGTCTGTGGGAGGAAACCGGAGTACCCGGAGGAAACCCACGCATGCACGGGGAGAACATGCAAACTCCACCCAGAAAGGCCCCGGACCGGGATTTGAACCGGCAACCTTCTCGCTGAGAGGCAGCAGCTCTACCAGTTGTGCCACCGTGCTGCCCAATCTCATGAGAGATGTTTTGGTAACCTGCATGAAGGAGTGAACTGGAGTGGAGCAGAATGTAAATCAAGTATTGTAAGTTTTGAAAGTTGAAGTCTGAGACCTCCTTTTAAAGTTGTTTTGATCTCGTTTGACCTAAATGGCTTCCTTCACCCCACTCTCAAACCATCTTGTCTTCTCTATCTAAAATATGAATGTTTTAAAATGGAAACTAAACATCTGGAAAGTAAAGTCTGTATATTACTTATCGGGAAGTGTGTCATTTGGTTCTGCTTCTCTCTTCATTTCTCAGTTTTTACTTTGCGTGTTCTTCTGTTCTCAGGGGGTGATGCATTGCTTACGGGAAACTGCCAGACTGGGTCCACTGGCATTTTATAAGGTAAAAACAACAACGAGCATTTAGAAAGAAGACGCCTGCTCCAAATAGAACTCGTCACTCTTTGGTGGCTGGAGCAACAAATGCAAATGGACGTGTTCTTCACTTTATGTTCATTTGAGTCTGCAAACAGTGTAGAACACCTGAACAAAAACAGGCTAAAAGAAAGTGTCTTATCTACTGGAGAAGAGTAGGGATGGGGCCGATCCGATCCAGTATTGGTATCGGATACCAGCACAATTTAAGTATCGGATATCGGATCCAACCTGCTGATATTTCCGATCCAGCTTCAAAGAGCACTTGTGTTCCATCACATTCTGTAACTGCCATCTTAACATTGTGTGAGTTAAACCCAATGAAGACACTCTTGAGCCTTACAACAGGAAACTCACTAACTTTAACAGCACACAAGAGGCAGGTCTATACCACACACATGTCCTTCTCACTCATGGTGCAGCTGGAAAAACAAAAAAAAAACGCTAAGCATGATGGGAAAGATGATAAAATCCACTCCCTTAGTGGTTAAGGGGATGGATTATGTTGTCTTTCCCAAAATGCTTAGCGTTTATTTTAGTTTTCCAGCTGCACCTAAAGCTGGAAAACAAAAAAAACCTGCTAAGCATTATGGGAAAGACAACAAAATCCCCTCTTAGTGGTTAAGGGGAGTGGGTGTTGTCTTTCCCATCATGCTTAGCGGTTGTTTAGTTTTTCCAGCTGCACCATGAGTGAGAAGGGCATGTGTGTGGTATAGACCTGCCTCTTGTGTGCTGTTAAAGTTTGTGAGTTCCCTGTTGTAAGGCTCAAGAGGGTTTATCTCACACAATGTTAAAATGAATAGTCCCAGTACAAAAATTTCATTATACAGATTCACACGAACAGTTTCGGGTCGGAAATTATCGGTATCGATCGATACCCAGTTTTTAAGTATTGGTATCGGATCAGAAGTGAGAAATGTGGATCGGTGCATCCCTAGAGAAGAGCAGAGATGTTTACATTTTTATAATCACTCTTGTAGGATCTTGGTTATTTTTGCTTTGTGTTTTTAGTTTAAAAAATAAATTGTGCGCACTAATCAAATGTTTTTATTTTTCCCCATCAGGGTCTCGTTCCAGCAGGGATCCGCTTGATTCCTCACACTGTGCTCACCTTTATTTTCCTCGAGCAGCTCAAGAAATACTTTGGCATTCGCATCATCTCCTGAGCTGTTCCATCGCTGCTGCTCGTCACACCGCTCCTTCGTCATCCCGCTCCTCATCATTTACAAGAGAAGAAGTGAAGGAAGGAGACGTGAACGGTTCGTTGTCCTCCGTCTGCTTCTCCTTTTTTTTTTTTTCTACCTCCATCTTACAGGTGGAAGTTTTATGATCAGAGTTCAAGAGCAGCAACAAAAAAAATTTTGTATGATCATTTAAAAACTACACTAATGTTAAAGGTACTGTAATGGGGTTATAACAATAATAATAGAGTATTAAAATAAGGTTTGCTGTGATTTGATTCTGCTATGACGTAAAAACCTTTAAACTTGAACTAATTCTGTGTTATAATCTTACGGTTTGTTTTCTAATCTCACCTAAAGCCTGATTTGATGGTGTGTGGTGCCTTCAGGTTCACGTTATGTTGGAAATAAAAGAAAACTGTATTTTAAATTTTTTTAATCTTTACAACTGTTGTTCATTCAGGGGAGTGTTCAGCAGCAGTTAGCAGTGTCCACCTGACCAAACTAACGTTCTTGACTTAAAACAAGCTGGGATGTGTTGACTCGGTAAATATTTACACTCGCCGTGGTGACCAAACGTGTTGCAGTCTTCACATCGAGTTATTGTTCGCTGTTTATTCAATTGTTTTTACAGCTCAAAATCAACTAGTAATGGGTGGAAATAATTTTTTTTTTAAATTAATCTTAATAATACTTCTTTCTTTCATTCCACTGTCCGTGTTTTGTCACATTTGGAAGGGAAGGGGGGTTCAGAGCTCGTTTGTACTGCGTTTTCATTCTTAACCAAAAAGAAAAGCTGGCTGCTGAAATGGTTTTATGTTCTCCCATAAAAATCTGAATGCATTGAACTCCTGAAACGTCAGTTTTTAATTGTGCAAAGAACTACTGTACAACACCAGAGCTGCATTTCAACTTGGAGTGTGAGTTTTGGGGCTAGTTGAACATACACTTGACAACTCAGGATGCACCCTGTTTTATAAAGCACTTCAAGCGATACTGGTGCATGGAAACTCTTGCTGCATGTCATGAATTTAAATGATTTTAAAGTAAAATGTGAATGAGGATATTATATCTCTGGAATATGTTTTATTTGGTGTTGATGTACGTCAAAGATCAACGGCTCCGTTCATGGACTTGTAAACTCATGTTGCCTTACAGTATCCCGCCTGCAGGGGGCAGTGTTGTAACATCTTAAATATGTTTTATGCATCTGGAATTTTGGAAATAAAAATACCTCTTATTGATTTATTTTACGCTCATCGATTATACTGTAAGTTGAAAGCTATTGGTCAGTAAAGTAAAATTTTGTACATCTTTGATAATTTTGGAAATAAAGTGATGATTGAAACTGTGGATTTGAAGTCTTTCAGAATTATTTACCAGACTTTTTCTTGGGAAGTAAATAAGTCTTGTATAAATCACACCACATTATAAAATAAATGGATCTTTAAAAATCATTCGTTGACACTTAACGGTTGAAGACCGTATATTCTGGTTGAGTAGACCGATCTTTGTTCTTCTGCGTTTCACTCCCACAGTCTCTCGCACGACTCAGCTGATGCGATTGTGAGTCAGACCTCACCTTCAGGGATCTGGCCTCATCAGAACAAGGACACAATTTAATGCTTTCACATCTTCCAACTTCAGACCAGTGGGTTTATTTTTTAATTTTTTGTAGAACGCTGGCCTCTCTATGGTTTAATTAGTGATATTCAGATGTAATGATGAATGAAAGCTGGGTCGCTCAGCCCAGATGAACAATCTGCCCTTTCAGTTATTGATGTAATTCATCGTGTTAGTGGCTGTGACTCTTTACCTTCATCATCACATTTACGTGTGTGTGTGACAGTTCACCTCCACGTGCACCCATCTCATATTTATCATAGCCAGCCAGAATGATTAAGCAAATGTGCTGCAGGTTAAATCAGATCTTACTGTATCATTTGTGTTCCTCAGAAATGTTTCAAGCACAGTCCTGACCCATTACAACACGAGTTTGTTGACATTGTTTACAAGTTTATAGACTGCCGTTTAGTCTGTTTTATCAGTTCTCTGGTCAGAAAACCAAAGTACTGTACTGTACTGTACTTGGTAGTGTTTCTTTTAGGAATTGCCGCAATAGATCATCCTATCGCTTCCACGTCGAGAGGAGCCAGTTGAGGTGGCTCAGGCATTTGGTTAGGATGTCTCCTGGACACCTCCCTGGTGAGGTGTTCCAGACACGTCCCACCAGGAGGAGACCCAGAGGACGACCCAGGACATGCTGAGGGGACTACCTGTAATTTCCGCCTGATCGCACCTTTCTATAGGTCGCTTTGTCCAATTATTGGAAAAAATTTGGAAAAATCCATAAACAGATCACACCTTTATTTAGGTCGCATCTATTATGCGTCACTGCTACGCAACGCGTCAGCGCCTCATTTGCCCTGCTGTAAATGGCGGCCACAGAAGCGAGTGAGCACGGAAGGACTTTACAAGATTAACACGGTGAAAAAATTATTTGTTTGCTAAAAATTAGAGCTGACATTATAGCACAAGGGTTCCTGAGCATAACCGTTACTTAATAAATTCACGAAATGGTCAAATCTGCTGGAATTGTTTCGCTTTGACGTCTTCCAAATGGTCGCGTGCGCTGCGAAAATAAATTGTAAATAATCAATCAATCAATCAATCAATCACCTTTATTTAACCAGGTAGAGCCCATTGAGATCGAGATCTCTTTTACAAGGGTGACCTGGTCAAGTGGTCAGCAGCACACGTCACATTGGCAATAGGCATTTGCACTTATCAAAAAGAAAATAAAGAAAACTACAATCACAGTAAACAGATGTTGACAGTTCAAAACCAACAGGATATGACAGATTTCTATATACATTATATACAAAACAAGCAGACAAAAAAACAACAATGACATGTATATTGGATAAGTAGTGGTTAGAAACATCTGCAATGGTCAAGTTTCTTGATGACATTTTCTACTACGGTTGACATAAAGGATCCAGGAGAGATGAATGTTGATAGTTTCAGATCTTTCTGTAAGTTGTTCCAGGCTGAGGGGACGGCGAAGCTGAATGCTCTTTTTCCTAGTTCAGTTCTGACAGGAGGAACTGACAGGAGGACTAAATCGTTAGAGCGCAGGGAAATAAATCAAATTTAATCTGAAATGTCTCATACCGGTCAACAGTTTGTAAATAAATACCAAATAATTACTTTCTGTAAGCTGAAAGAAAATCCGCTGAGTGGTTTATGAGCTATTTGCTAAAATATACACAGAAATAAAACGAGGCTAACGCGACACGATTATGTCTATAAAACAACAAATTTTATCTCAAATGTCTTACAGGTCATAGTTTGTAAATGAAACCCAAATAATTACATTCTGTAAGCCGAAAGAAAATCCGCCGAGTGGTTTATGAGCTATTTAGACAAATAGTAGTGTAGGAGGTGGTGAAGAGACGACACGGGAGACGGGATGCAGATCTTCACTTTATTCACTCCTACTTTCAACTCGCGGGAAAACCACCCAACACCGCCTTATATCAAGTACTCTTGGCTGCAGACTGCGGATGACGGCAGTGTCAGTCCCGGAAGTGGTAATTGCACTCCGGAAATGAAGGGGGCGCTAATGGCGCTATTAAGGGGGCACTAGTGGCGCTATTAAAACACGCAACAACAACAAAATGAATGGAAATTAATATTTTAAAGGCACTAGTGGCGCTATTCTAAAAAAAAATAATGGAAGTTAATATTTTAAAGGCGCTAGTGGTGCTATTACAATTTTTTTTAATGGAAATTAATATTTTAAAGACAAATGTTTATTAAATTTGTTCTTTTTTTTTTTTTACAAAAGAAACAATACAAGACAATCCCATAAATGATAATGTACAAAATATAAAAAAATGAAAGGTAGCAGAAAGAAGAATAAATCTTATTATATCTGCCCCTTTTTTCCAACAGTCAGATTAAACAATAATAATCTTCAACCAACAGTACAAAATGACTAACTCTTTCTAATTTTCTAACTAATACAATACACATTACGCTATTTCATTTTTTTAACACATTCGTTTTGATCATTTTCTTAAATGTAAACATTGACTTGGCATTTTTAACTACATTCTCCAAGCCATTCCATAATCTAATTCCCTGGATTGAGGTAGAACGTCCCTTCAAACTAGTTCTGAATTGTGGTTTTACAAACATCTCTGTCCCCTTAAGATTATAACAACTTTGTCTTTTAACAAAATGCATTTGGATATTTAAAGGTAATGCATTATTTTGAGCCCTATACATAACTGATAAAATATTATTGTCTACCAAATCATGGAACTTCAATAACTTCAGTTGATGAAAAAATGTACAAATGTACATTAGGAACACTGTCCATCCATTAATTATCATACATGCACGCTTATCCCTATTACAATTTTTTTAATGGAAATTAATATTTTAAAGACAAATACATTATTAGGAACACATTTATACATCCATTAATTATCATACACACACGCTTATCCCTATACTGTAGTGGGTTTGCCAGAGTTGCATTCCAAAAACTATAATATGCTTGGTTGCAGGTGAGCTCAAATATTATCGTTGTTTACCATAATGTGTCATTGGAAACTTCATAAACTGCACTCAAATATCCAATTGTTTCAAAACCCAAAGGGATTAATTAACACTCAGAGAGAGAAAGTAGTTTTTAGAACGTTTGTCAAGAAATGGTCAGCAGTCGGATCCCATGATGTTCAAAAGATTTACCTGACTAAATAAAGGTTGAATGAATCCCGGCAGTAGACGTTGCAAGAATGGTTCACTGTGGATGAATAAATTTGATTCTATATGAAAACATTTTAAAATAGTCACCGGATACATAAATTAAGCCTGTGTGTAAATTGTAACAGTCTTCAGTTCAGCCAATCAGCTCATCATGCGCCTCCGGTGTCGGTCTCCTCATTTATTTATTGTATGTTTGTAACTGAACATGTTTCTGTATGTGGTTGCTTTATTAAAAAAACAACTACATATTGATTCTGATTGTTAAAACATAAACAACCTCACCGTATATAAGGTTTGCAGGAAGAACACGTAACAACAGCAAAATAATAATTAACACTTTATATCTCTCAGCCTCGTACTCTTTCCATCTGTACTGTCATGAAAATGCTGTGGAAACAAAACATTTTTTCTTGTTAAAAAAAATCATTTATGGTTTCAGTGTCAATTGCACATAAAGAAATACACATATAAATTTGTAGTTATGTGTACATTTTAAAAATTAACCTCAATTTCAACCTGGAGAGACTCACAAAACGAGAGACAATACAATTGAAATGTTTTATTGATTAAGGTTTCTTTGGCGCTCGGGCCCCGGCGGAGGGCATGCATGCCGGACTGCTGAGAGATTGAATGACCGGCATAGGGAGATAGATCATGGATATCTACACCCCGCAGACGTCCAATCCATCCCACCGGTACGTGAAGGACGGCCAGCCAGCGGCCGACTGCTCCGGTCAACCCTGAGACGAACACCAGCGCAGAACCTCCATCCTGAGCAAGCACGAAGCGACAGTGGGAAGGAAAAACTCCCTCAAGAGGAAGAAACCTCCAGCAGAACCAGGCTCAGGACAAGCGGCCATCTGCCATGACCGGCTGGGTCGCAGGGGACAGGAAGCAGGAACGCACACAGTCGCAGGACCAAGACGAAGGCGAGTAGGATAACCCCAGGCGGTGGAGGCGGGACGAAGAACAGGGGAGAACCGAGGAACCAGAAACCCCGGGAGGAGACGGGGAGGTGGAGGGAGGCGACTAGACTGGCAACGGGCAAACAGGAAGAGCTGAGGAAAGGGGCGCCTTATATCCAGGTGGACGGTTGATGAGTGATTCGATGCAGCTGGGTGAGTCTTGCCATTGTTGAATTTTCGTCTTCGACTCCATTTGTGCCTTTGTTACTTTGGCATAGGTGTGGTCATCAGCACACAGAGTCTGTAAAAATATAGATACAGTATTTTCAAAGTCTAAGATGAACCCAAGTCCAAATAACATAAAAACTGCTTCAACCTTTTTAATTGTTCTATACTGATTTTGTTTCAGATTTTAAAAATTAAGCATAGCATAAAAGTGCATTGTGAACGGACATAATACAAATTACATGATTCAAAACTACACATGTATGAATTTGAAGAGGGAAGTATTAACTAATTAATTAGATTTCCCCATTTACTCTGTAACTTTTGACACACACACACACACACACACACACACACACACACACACACACATATATATATATATATATATATATATATATATATATACACATACTATTTTGCCATATGTTAATACTTTTTTTTGTAGATTTTGTTGATATGCAACCTAATGCAAGTAACTTTACTGAATGAAGAACCTATTTTAACCCATAAATAAACATGACACGCAGATAAATGTTGTTTATGTTAGGTTTCTTCTAACATTAGTTTGATGACTTATATACTAAAAATATATTGAAGTAGAGGGTACTACACCCACCTATGATGGCAGCTTGTAGTTTATTTAAAATAAAATAAAAAAGAATTTCCAGAAATGTTGGTGTACAAAAACCTATATAAAAAAAGATTAACATTTAATGGTAAAAAAAAACACTATAAAACTGTTAAGAATGTAAATAAATAAATAAATAAATAGAATAAATAAATAAATTATAGTGTAAGTGTAGTTTCACATACCGTTATGTTGAACCGTAGGGGACAGCAATATAAATTTAACCTTACCCTGTATGAATTACGAATTTCAATTGTTTACAGCTGTTAATTATATGTTTAACCTCATCTAGAAAAGCGTTTTTTTGATTTACTATGTGGAAAAAGTTTTAAGAAGGTAAAAATACCGTTTGCTGACGTGCGTTTTCCACTGTGGATCGTGTGGCCTTCACTTCTCCACTTGCACTGACAGTGGTCCGTCTGCAGGCTACAGCGATCATGAAAATACTAGCGCCCCCTTCAGTTCCGGAATGCAATAGCACCACTTCCGGGACTGACACCGCCGTCTGCAGACGGCAGCGATCATGAAAATAGCGCCCCCTTCATTTCCGGAGTGCAATAACCACTTCCGGGACTGACACCGCCGTCATCCGCAGTCTGCAGCCAAGACCCTCTCCCTTATATACCAACATAACATCCGGTCCTCTGGACCTTTCACAATAAAAGCATCCTTAACACCTTGGGTCCACTGGGTGTGAGTAGAGCCCCCTAGTGGTCCACCACACACGCCCCCCCAGAACACCCAGTAAGGTCCATCACTAGTCCCGCATTTTAGGTTTGATTAAACGCCCAGAACGGCTGAACCTGGGCCCCGCAGAACCAGTTCGATGAAGCGGGGGGTGACGAGGAGGGGCTGCAGAAGATTCGGGCTCCAATGGTTGTTGAGAGTCTCTGGAAGGAGGGCAGCAATCCGTTAGCAACGTGGATGGAGGTCTGCCCCTGCGAGGAGCCTGGGCCGTAACAACCTGATCATCTGACATAACATGAGCTGGTTTAAGCCTATCAATACAGACAGTCTCAGTACGACCCCCTAAATCTAAAAGGAAATGTTTTGGACCTGGCTGAAGAACCCGAAACGGTCCATCATACACAGGCTGTAGTGGTGTCCTGTGTGCATTGTGTTTGACAAAAACAAATTTAGAGGACTCCAGACTCTTAGGGACAAATGACTGAGGTAAACAATGGTGTACCGGGCCAGGGACACGAACGGAGTCCTCCTGAGACGAAAAATGTTGCAACGGCGGAGCGAACTGTGGTGAGGGTACCTCAGGTAAAAACTCACCGGGGACGCGCACAGGCTGACCGAAAACCAGTTCAGCCGGGGAAGAGTTCAGGTCCTCTTTGGATGCGGTACGTAAACCCAACAAAACCCAGGGAAGACGGTCAATCCAGTTGTCACCGGTCAATGCAGCGCGCAGTGCAGCTTTCAATGACCTGTGAAACCGTTCACACAAACCATTAGCTTGAGGGTTGTAAGCTGTGGTCCTGTGAACGTTCGTCCCCAGGCCCTTGGCCATGGTAGACCAAAGCTCAGAAACAAACTGCGGGCCCCTGTCTGATGTAATGTCTGAAGGGGGGCCAAAACGTGCAACCCAGGTAGACAAAAATGCCCGGGCCACCACTGCAGCCGTTGTGGATGTCAGAGGAACCACCTCAGGCCACCTGGTGGTCCGATCTATCATAGTCAGCAGATGAGTAAAACCTTGTGATGGAGGCAGAGGGCCCACCAGGTCCACGTGCACATGGTCAAACCGCCGACTAGGGATAGGGAAAGGTTCCAAAGGTGCTTTGGTGTGCCTGTCAACCTTAGCACGCTGACATGGGACACACGCTGCTGCCCACTCCTTAACCGCTTTACGCAGACCGGGCCAAACAAACTTTGAGCTGACCAGTTTCACCGATGCTCTAACACCTGGGTGAGAAAGGGAATGCAAGGAGTCAAAAACGCGGCGTTGCCATGAAACTGGAACCAGGGGGCGGGGCCTGCCAGTAGAAACGTCACAGAGCAGGAGAGGACCTCCGTCATCCACCTGCCGTTCCTCCAACTCGAGGCCCGTGGGCCCGGACTGGAGCTCGAGTATTTCTGCGTCGCTACGTTGGTCCGCAGCCATGGCAGAAAAATCGATGCCCACGTACACGGGGGAGATCAGCACCCGGGAGAGACAGTCGGCCACCACGTTGGACTTTCCAGCCACATGCTGAATGTCTGTAGTAAATTCAGACACCGCTGCGAGGTGGCGTTGCTGGCGGGCAGACCAGGGGTCAGAAATTTTCGACATAGCAAACACCAAGGGTTTGTGGTCAACGTATGCAGTGAACTGGCGGCCTTCCAGGAAAAACCTGAAATGGCGTGTAGCTAGGTAAAGCGCCAGCAACTCCCTGTCAAAAACACTGTATTTAAGCTCATTGTCCCGCAGCGTACGGCTGTAAAATGCAAGCGGCTGCCAAACTCCTGACACCTGCTGTTCTAACACAGCCCCCACCGCAACATCAGAAGCGTCTGTTGTCAAAGCTATTTGTGCCGCCGGGGATGGGTGGGCCAGAAGGGCAGCAGTGGCCAGTGCAGCTTTAGCATCACCAAATGCCTGTAGGCGTTCTGGTGTCCAGTCAACACTGTCGTTGGGCTTTTTCTTTTTCAGCGCTCCATAGAGCGGGCGCAGCAGTTGTGCTGCCCTGGGGAGGAAACGGTTATAGAAATTAACCATTCCCAAAAACTCTTGTAGCGCTTTAACAGACTGGGGCTGTGGAAAATCTGACACCGCCTGCACTTTGTTTGGTAACGGGACAGCACCACTGGCAGAAATGCGGTGGCCCAAAAAATCAATGACTGGCAGCCCAAACTGGCATTTTGCTGTATTTACAATCAGGCCATGTGCTGCTAGGCGCTGAAAAACCTCACGGAGGTGGGACAAGTGCTGCTCAGCCGAGCTGCTAGCCACCAGGATGTCGTCCAGATACACAAATACGAAGGACAGACCCCTTAGGACTGAATCCATCAACCGCTGAAATGTTTGTGCTGCACCTTTAAGACCAAAAGGCATGCGCAAAAACTCAAACAGGCCGAAAGGCGTGATCACAGCGGTCTTAGGGACATCCTCCACATGCACAGGAACCTGGTGGTACCCGCGTACTAAATCTACTTTAGAAAAAATGGAGGTCCCAGCCAGGTGCACTGAAAAATCCTGGATGTGGGGGATGGGGTAACGATCGTTCTCCGTGATGTTATTAAGGCGGCGGAAATCCCCACATGGCCGCCATTTGCCGTCTGCTTTGGGCACCATGTGCAGGGGGGAGGCCCACGGACTGTTTGAGCGCTGCACGATGCCTAAATGCTCCATGTTAGCAAACTCTTCCTGTGCTATTGCTAGCTTAGTAGCATCGAGGCGGCGTGCACGTGCGAACACCGGGGGGCCTGTTGTGGGAATATAATGTTCAACCCCATGCTTTGTGTTTGTGTTGGCAAAGTTAGGAACAGTCAGCGAGGGAAACTCAGACAATAAACGCTGAAACACATTACCCGAAGCTAAAAAGTTAGCATGCATTAAAGGCCCAGCTCCTCGCGTCTCACAAGGCAGTGACGAGAACGACACAGCGTCTATTAAACGCCTGTTAGCCATATCAACCAGGAGCCCGTGAGCACAAAGAAAATCAGCCCCTAAAATAGGGACTGAGCTAGCAGCTACCACAAAGTTCCACTGGAAGTCTCGTTCATGGAAACGAACAGTCACCAACCTTTCACCAAACGTCCTGATGGGTGAGCCGTTAGCCGCGGTTAGCTGCGGCCCGCAGCCTTCAGCCAACGTGTCGGAGCCAGACGGGGGAACAAGGCTCTTCTGCGAACCAGAGTCCACCAGGAACCGCCTCCCCGACCTCGAGTCTTCGATGAAAAGCAGCCTTTCCTTGTCGCCAACGGCCGCGGCTGCTAGCGTGCGTTGGCGTTGTCGTTTCCCTGAGGCTTGTAGCTGCACGGCGGAACACACCGTCGTGCTTTGGCGCCAAAACGCGCGTGGAAGAAACAAAAGGTGGCTCCTGTCCGCCTGCGGCTAGCGACCCCTGCTACCACCGATGGCTCGTCCGGCGCTGAGGGCGTTGCTTGAAACTCGGGCGCTGCTGGAGATCCGTGGGCCGCCATCTGGACTTCGAAGGTCCTTGTCGTTAGAAGAATGCGGTCAGCTTCTCCGGCCAGCGCGCGGTAATTCTTCTGCTGAAGAAGCGGGGAGTTTGCCAGGACATTACGCACTGGTGCTGGGAACTTGCGGAGGAGAAGGTGGCGGAAAAGGAACTCGCAGTCGCCTGAGCCCCGCAAGGCTAACATGCCCTCCACTAGCTCCAGAGCTGTGCCATCGCCCAAACCGGGGAAGGAAAACAGTTTCTCCGCGCGCTCCGCGTCTGAAAGTGTATAACGCTGCAGAAGAAGCTCTTTGAGTGCGGCGTATTTTCCTTGTGCAGGAGGGTCCTCGAGCAGGCTCATTACCCGCTGGGCTGACCGTGGGTCCAGCGCCGCGACCACATGGTGGTATTTGGTGTCGTCTGAAGAAATCCCGCGAAGGACGAACTGCGATTCGACGTGAGCAAACCACGCCGGAGCGGCGTTCAGCCAGAAGTCCGGCATCCTGGCGGACACCGCAAAAGCGAGCGAGGCCGCCTGTGGGGGTTCCACCACAGGGGACAGCTGAAGGGAGCTGGCTGTAGCTTCATGCGTCGACATATTCAGCTCACGAGGGTCACCAATTGTAGGAGGTGGTGAAGAGACGACACAGGAGACGGGATGCAGGTCTTCACTTTATTCACTCCTACTTTCAACTGGCGGGAAAACCACCCAACACCGCCTTATATACCAACATAACATCCGGTCCTCTGGACCTTTCACAATAAAAGCATCCTTAACACATTCGGTCCACTGGGTGTGAGTAGAGCCCCCTAGTGGTCCACCACAATATTATTATTATTACTGTTTGTAGCAGCAGGATGGGGATAGATAAGGAAGGGTAGGGGGAACAGGAAGAAAAAGAAAATATGTCATGCCTGTTTTGTTTCTGTTTTCACGTACATGTACTGTTGTTAATGGATGCTTAAATAAAATTATTTAAAAAAAATTATTCAAAATAAAATGTCACTTTTTGAAATGACTGACAAAATAATTGAACCTTTTCATGATCTTGTTTTTTTCTTTTAGATGTACCTGCGGAGTTGAAACAAGAAGTATTAAAGCTGAACTGACATCATCTTGTAACTATGCATCATATTGCACTACATATATATGTTTTATCATTCAACTATGTTCGTTTTTGCAAACAAACTTATAAATATATTTAATTTTGATTTAAAACTGATTTTAAACTTCGCGCCGTGTTTATTCATGGGAAATCCGATTACACGCGAACGCAGCATATGTGACATAAGGAGACATAGAAGCATTCTGCGTCTGTCAGCAGCTTGCCTGCAGCTCGCCTATTTTTATTTTTTTTAACTTGACAAATGTCGTTACGTTGTGTCGCCTTTGGGTGTTCTAATATCATCAGTGAACAAGTGAGCCTTTTCACTTTCCCAAAAGAAGAAATACTTTGTCTGGGAATGGAATAAATAAAGCTGCCACCCCCCTCAGAGCCTCCTCGCTTCCTGAAAAGGTGAAAATCAAATACGGGTGCAGACCTAAATTAGAACCTGCTGTTTCTTGTTTATCTAGCTTTCTGCTTCCCAAACTGAAGACATATAGCTCAAATATTCACTTAGATTGATAAATTTGTCGGGTTTTAAATTGTCCGTCCTTATATGTAAATGCATAACCGGAGCCCTCTACTTCTTTTTACGTCACATATGCTGCGTTCGCATGTAATCGGATTTCCCATGAATAAACACGGCGCGAAGTTTAAAATCGATTTAAAATCAAAATTAAATATATTTATAAGTTTGTTTGCAAAAACGAACATAGTTGAATAATAAAACATATGTATGTAGTGCAATACTGTATAATGCATAGTTACAAGATGATGTCAGTTCAGCTTTAAGTTGATGAGCTGCACAAAGAGAATCTGGAGATCTGGACACAACGATGGAGACAGAAGTGGAAGTGGCAGAAATGAAGATGCTGAGGTTCAGTGGCAGAGAATCGGACTTGTTATCCGAAGGACCCAGGTTCGAACCCCGGCCACGGCACACCATCTTGGGGTGTCTATGAGTGCACATCTATTTCCCCAGCTCCCCGGGCGCGACTACGCTGCTCACTGCACCACTTGGTAGTGGTTGGGTTAAATGCAGAAGACCAATTTCGTCTGTCAAGTATGGGAACATCCACAGATGACAAATGTGACAAATTATTATTATTCTCCTTAAGAGTGACAAGGATGGATAAGATTAATAATGAGATCATCAGAGGTACAGCACATGTTGAACAACTGGGAGATAAAGTTAGGGAGAACACATGAGATGGTTTGGACATGTCCAGAGGAGGGACAGTGGGTATATTGGTAGAAGGGTGTTAGAAATGCAGCTGCCAGGAAAAAGACAAAGAGGGAGAACAAAGAGGAGAAATATGGATGCAGTTAGAGAGGACATGGAGGTAGTTGGAGTGAGGACAGAGAGAGATGGAGGCAGATGACTCGCTGTGGCGACCTCTGAAGAGCAAACAGCCGAAACAAAATGAAGATTTGAGAAATGCAAAACGTAAAACTGTGCCTGATAGTCCAAATGTCATCTGACGTGCTAATAGTAGTAGTAGTAGTTTCTTTATTTCAGATACAATATAAGATCCATACAGTATATGTATATAAAAAGAATAAAACATAAAAAAGATTAAAAAGCTTTCCTATAAAGAAATAAAATAAGAATAAAAGATTAAAAAAGATTAAAAAGCTTTCCTATAGAGGCTCATCCGCCAATGAGTCCTTAAAATAGAAAAATATCTCACAGAGCTTAGTCCAGTCAGTGTAGTGATGATGCAGTTTTCAGATACAGACAATCTACACATGCATCTATACAGTACATGAGGTTACGCAGCACCGCTGGGCAGGTAGGCACACCTGCATCTGCAAACATTTTGCTCGCACTGCTCCATCGAGGTACCCTCAGCATCATTCGAAGGCCATCATTATATGCCACAGTTAGTCTATACATACTGCTCTTTTTATAACGTCTCCACAGGTGAGCGGTGTACAAAGGAGTGCAGTTGGCCTTCAAGATTCAAGAGCTTTTATTAACATTGCACCAATTTTCACCGATACAGCCTAATTATGTATTCACAGTCATCCAGGAGTTTGAAAAGCTGCTGCCTTATCAAAACGCATGACATGTTCTTCAGCGCGGCCTCTCTCATCCGTTCTGGATGAAGGTCAAAGGTGGGAAAACAGGGAAAGAAACCATGGGGGTTACAGCGTTGATATTAAAAAAAAATGAATCACATAATCACATTAAAGAGTTGGATCTTAACAGATGATGAGCACATTCCAAGAATCTAAGCAAGAATCTCTCATTTTTTGCAGTGTTGTCCAGCTTATTCAAGTTAACAAAGATTGCCTTGTTTATTAGAAAGAGTAGCACTGGTGCACACCCATTTAAAGGTGCAGTCTGCAGTTTCTGTAGAACGCAGCACTTAGAAAAAATTTCAACAGGGAAAGCATTCTGATCCCTCCCCCTCAGAGCCATATATGGCTCTGCTCCCCCTTGCTCTGCTGAAATTCAAATTCAAGCTCTGTTTTTATTGGCTGGTTAAAAACTCTGTTTTTATTGGCTGGTTAACGGCAGGTCACTGTGGCTTTTTAGAAATGCTTTTAGTAACACCTGGAGAAGCAAGGGGACTATAGTTTTTTCAGAAATTACTTTGTCTAACATCAGTCTGTCAGGAGATAGTGACAGAGTGAAGAAATATGTTAAAAATATATTTTTTAGAAAACTTACAGACCGCACTACAGAAACTGCAGACTGCACCTTTAAGGCCTTCATCTTTCATCCAAAGATGGGAAAAGAAAAAAAAAATACTCAACTGCATTTACCGTAGGATCGTAATTATTTAACCTCATATTAGTTCATCTCTGAAGTTAGTGAAGTTCATTAGTTAGAAAATGTTTTGTCAAGATGTTAAGTGCTCCAGAATCTGTACTGGTGTCTACTTTGCACCCACTAGGCTGTATATTTTTAGTTGAGAGCTCATAGTTGCACACAGAGGACTTCTCATACCTGGAGGGATAAACAGGGCTCCAGAAAGATTTCCCTCTTTGACAGGAACTCTGACGACCCCGTCTGCCATCAGAAACCTCTCATTGGTCGCCTCTGCCAGCATCCTGCCCTCCTCCTCGTGTACTGAGAAGTTCACCATGAAAGGTTGCAATGCTCTGTTCTTGTTAAAGTATCTATTGAAGGTGTCTGCTTTTAATGAGCTCAGTAAACCCATGGGCTCAACTCCAACGTAGCTCCCGCTGAGTGAGGGGTCTCTGTTCAGGTCGATCTTCCCGTCACCGTCAGCCCTGTAGGTGGCGTAGGAGCTGAACAACACTCCTGTCTCATCTGTGGATCTGGCTCTCATGGTGATCACCTGCTTTGACCTCAAGCCAGACACCTTCACCTGAAGGGGCTCGTCGAACAAACACCTGACGCTGGGCAGCAGCCTCAGTCTGATTTGGTGAGACATCTTGTCTGAAATATAAAGATAAGAAACTTTAACTAATTTAAAACTCCATCACATGCTGCAGAGCATAGTCAAAAGAGACAGTTGTTTGTCACTGGAGTTTGATGAAGGCAAACCCCCCATGGAATGTATTTAATATAATATTTTAGAATAATTGGAGAACATATGTAATGAAAAATGCAGCATGATATAGAATGAAAACTAACTGCGGGGTTGGGATAATGGCTACTTGATTAGTGTTAAACTGACTGTGTTGATGCCAATTCACTACTGCCCTCATTCAAAAAAGCATGACTTGTTAAGGTAGACAACTTAACCGTTTCACAAACACCCAGGAGACGGCTGATGTGTGTGAAGTTTTCTTGGTATCACTGTGGAACTGAAATACAAGAACAAAAATACTACTTTGCAATGCATGCAGGCACAAACGATCCGAAGAAGCGGTTGTGATGGGCTGTTTGAAGCTGAAGCAGCGTTTCAGAAGCACAGTG
>JBBPBX010029726.1:0-35688 GCA_038048925.1 Garcialebias charrua
CTAATGTCATTGTATGTTGCTGTTTATGTTGCAAGGTCTTTTTTTTTTTTTTTTTGCATTTTTACATTGTGCCCCACCCAGGACATGGTGTGAGACATGTTTTTTTTTTTTTGGCTTCCTGCACCTTCATGTTCTTTTTCTCATTTGGCTGTACGTTGTATGTAACAGGTCTCTCTTCTAAATTAGTTTTTGAGGCTCAATGGGAACTAACCTGTATAAGTAAAGGTCTAATAATATATTTTTTAAAGCTGTTGAACCAAGAAGTTCATCAGCACATTGCATAGTTGCTGCAAGTTTTATTGAAATGTTTTGGTGGCTCATGAGATATTCTGCTAACAGACATAATCGTCCGTTTTCTCCTTTCAGTGGATAAAAAGCGTTATGCAGCAAAGACGTCGTCCTTCAGTGCTGCAGTGATAACAAATTGACTGATGGTCTTGGTGTCACCTTTACAGCCTCTTTTCATTCAGACCTTTGTGTCCTCAACATAAATTTATATTTAAAAAATAGTCCATCACTTCTGTAGAAACAGGAAGCTACAGGGAGGCTAAGAAAACTTCAGTCTTCATTTTTTTACTGCATCCTTAAAAAAGGTTTATAACACCAACTTGTGTTTTAAAATTTCAATAAGTAGAGAAAAACTCATCTTAAAATCCTGAAGCCTCTCAGCGTGTTGAGTTCGTGTACCTCCTCAGCTGTTCGACCCAATTTTGATCTGAATGCGCTGATTAAAAAAAAGGAAATAAAAAAGCAGGGAGTCTCTAAAGAGAACTCCTGCTCCTCTACACTTTTGTCTGTGAAAGGGCCTTTAGGAAATTAAATTCAAATTGGCAATCATAGATAGCTTCCTCCCACAGTAATAAAACGACACATAAAAAAGACATTGGCAGACTTCTCTGATTGTGTGACGGTGACAGGAAAAGTCTCAATGGGATGAGTAAGACGGAGGCAAACTGTAGATTTTATGTGCAGAAAGGGCTGATAAACTGATGTGAGTGTGCTGAAGGAGGGAGCCAGCTGCCTTTAGAAAGAATAGCTCAAGGTTCAAATTAGGATAATTAATTTTGGTGTTGTTTTTGGTGCATAAAGACATTTCAGTGTCCAAAATCTTATAGTTTATGTCAAAGACCTTTTAAACAATGATCCCTTTCAAATTGTTTTTACAGTTTATGACAATCAGCACAATAGAAAAGTTAATAAATGTGAAATTAAACTGCATTTTTCTGCAACAATGCTGGGTTGCTGAATGGCTGCTGAAGTTTGCTGAAACAAAACTGTTAACGATAAAATGAGCAAAAAGCTACCTAAATGTTAAAGTAGCAAAATAGTAGCAAAAACTAAAAGTAGCGAAACACTAGCTAAAAGCAGCAATTAAGGCTTAACTAAAATATAAAAGAAGCAAAAACTTGTTAAATGTAGCAAAGCGAAAACTAAAAACTAGCTAAGCAAAATAAAATGCTAGCTAACAGCATCGAAAGGATGGATTGTAGCTAAGTAACAAAAAGGTGTCTAAAAAATAAAGCAGTAGCGAATGGTTATTGAAAAGCTAAAACTAGCAGAATGATAGCTAAAAGCTAAAGTAACAAATGAAAAGTTAACACAGAAAGCTAGCCAAAGGCCAAAAGAGCATGATGCCAATTAAAATTAATAAAAGTTAAGCTAGGAATAAAAAGGCTAGCAAAAAACTAAAAGTAGCAAAATATTAGCTAAAAGCTAGCCTGGCCCTCGCCTTCCTACGCAGCACCGCTCAATCCTAGTACGAAGCAAAGTGAAGGACAAGGGTCTGGTTTTAACCAGGCTAGCTAAAAGCAGCAAATGCTTAGTTTAAATTTGTAATGGGGCTGAGATGGGGTAGAGGCAGGGCAGCCGACTCGGGACCCGAAGGTCCTGGGTTCTATCCCCAGTCATTGCACATCTCGTGATGTCTGAGCAGAACACCTCTTCCCCAGTTGCTCCCTGGGCAGCTTTCAATAACTGCCCACTGCTCCACCTGGTGGTGGATGGGTTAAATGCAGAGAGCCAATTTCGCCATTGTTTGAGAACATACTACGACGACAACACATACACATTATATATTATCATTAATGAGAAAAGTTTAGCTAAATGTAGCATAGTGCTAGCTAAAACTAAAAGTAGCAAAAGACTAGACAAAAGCGAAGGTAGCAAAAGGTAAGCTAACTGTATTAAAATGTTAGTTAGAAGCTAAAAGTAGCAAAAATGTAGCTACAAGCTAAAAGTAGCAGAATGATAGATAAAAGCTAAAGTAACAGATGAGAAGCTGTCTATAAAAGCTAGCTACAAGCTAATAAAGTGTTCCATCTGTCCTCATTGAACTCAAAAATAAACCTTACTTTGCCCGCCCACGGACAGCCCTTGGGCCCGTCTCTGACCAGATAAAGATTTGTTTCATCTGCTCAAACAACTCCTCATATGGAATCGTTTTTAGACACCACGGTATCATCAGTTTAAACCAGTTATGACCTGTACAGGTCCACACACAGTCCACTACTGATCCAATCAGGTTGCACTCCGCCCCCAGCTAAGGGCGGAGTCTAGATTAGAAGAAAGCAGAGTTTCTTCGGTAGCTCTGCACTTCGTTTCCGGTTCCTGGTCGCAGAGGGTCGGACGAAGTCACAGCGCTGTAACTGTACATTTTACCTGCCTTAATAGAAATGAAATGGTAAAAACTTTGTTCTTTTCTGCCGTTATTCGTGTTGGCGTGAGTCTTCTCTCCACTTGGGATAAAAGAGCCAGCATCGATGTGAGGATGCCACATGTTCTCACATGTTTTCTCCTCTTAATTGTCCACAGGTGTCTTCCTCTTGTCTCATTAGTGATCAGTATTTAGGTCTCTGTGACTTTCACATGAGGAGGCAGTTGGTTTCCTGACTTCACACGAGGAGGAGCTGTGTTCCTGTAGCTGCAGTGGCAAGTCCTTGCACATGACGTTAATTGAGCATTGTCCTTCCATGGTGTCATGATTCTGCTGGTCTGCTCCACCTGCTCTCCCACGGGCTCCTGCTTTGTCTGCACCAAGGGTCCCCTTTGGGGACCTGGTAAGTTTTTGCTGTTCCTTCAGCAATTTATCCTGTATGATGTTAGTGCAGTTCACTAATTGTCATTTTTGTCTCTCCGAGTCATCTGGTCCTCCTGCTTTGGGTCCATCCTTCCACGCCAGCCGGTCCAGATTCCAGTTTGAACCGGTCCTGGCGTTCCAGCTCGCCCAGCTCCTGCCCGGATCGTGACAGAATGCTCAATTAAGATCATAAGAAGACCCAGCAGGAGGTGTTCCTGTCTTCCAGTGGGTAATGTAGTGCTGCCCTCCTCACTCTTCCATGGGTGCTGGAGAAGTAGTCCTGGTTCCTATGTGCTCCTCTGTGGGCATTGTTCTCGCTCTTCCATGGGCGCTGCGCCAGGTTCTCCTCGCTCTTCCATGGGCGTTGGGGAGCAACCAAAACAAAATAATACCTAACAATAATAATATAATAAAAAATAACCTAAAACCCTCTCTACGGGTGTTCCTCCTCGCTCTTCCATGGGCGCAGGAGCCGTAGACCTGGGTCCTTCTCGCTCTTCCATGGGCGGGTCCTTCTCGCTCTTCCAGGGGCGCTGCGCCAGGTTCTCCTCGCTCTTCCATGGGCGCTGGAGAGCATAAAAAAAATATGTAAATAAAGAAGAATAAAAAAAAAAAGACCTAAATCCTCTTCGCTCTTCCATGGGCGCTGTTCCAATCCTCCTCCTTGTTCCTCTTTTTGGATGTCGTGAGACATCCGTGGAGGGGGGGGTATGTGAGGATGCCACATGTTCTCACATGTTTTCTCCTCTTAATTGTCCACAGGTGTCTTCCTCTTGTCTCATTAGTGATCAGTATTTAGGTCTCTGTGACTTTCACATGAGTTGGCAGTTGGTTTCCTGACTTCACACGAGGAGGAGCTGTGTTCCTGTAGCTGCAGTGGCAAGTCCTTGCACATGACGTTAATTGAGCATTGTCCTTCCATGGTGTCATGATTCTGCTGGTCTGCTCCACCTGCTCTCCCACGGGCTCCTGCTTTGTCTGCACCAAGGGTCCCCTTTGGGGACCTGGTAAGTTTTTGCTGTTCCTTCAGCATTTTATCCTGTATGATGTTAGTGCAGTTCACTAATTGTCATTTTTGTCTCTCCGAGTCATCTGGTCCTCCTGTTTTGGGTCCATCCTTCCACGCCAGCCGGTCCAGATTCCAGTTTGAACCGGTCCTGGCGTTCCAGCTCGCCCAGCTCCTGCCCGGATCGTGACAATCGAACGCTGTAGTCGAACGTAATGCTAGCTAAAAGTAGCGGAAGATTAGCTAATCAACTCAAGAGGGTAGCAAAAAAAACTACAAATAACAGACAAAAATAGAGCAAGTTTAGTAAAGCAGATTTCAAAGAGAACAATGTTTTAAAAGAATTAAAGGTGCAGTCTGCAGTTTCTGTAGAACGCAGCATTTAGAAAAATTTTCAACAGGCAAAGCATTCTGATCCCTCCCCCTCAGAGCCATATATGGCTCTGCTCCCCCTTGCTCTGCTGAAATTCAAATTCAAGCTCTGTTTTTATTGGCTGATTCAAATTCAAGCTCTGTTTTTATTGGCTGGTTAACGGCGGGTCACTGTGGCTTTTTAGAAATGCTTTTAGTAACACCTGGAGAAGCAAGGGGACTATAGTTTTTTCAAAGATTACTTTGTCTAACATCAGTCTGTCAGGAGATAGTGACAAAGTGAAGAAATATGTTAAAAATATATTTTTAGAAAACTTAGACTGCACTACAGAAACTGCAGACTGCACCTTTAAAGAGATATTAGTGCATTCCTACAAAAATATTAATAAATAAAGTTACGTAAGGTCTCTTGTATGAGCTGAATGTTTTGATATGTAAACAGCTGAATTTAATGATTGAATGCTGAGCCAGAAAACAAACAAAAAGTACAATACAACAAAATCTTTAAAACAACCATTGTTATATATCTAACCATCAGTCAATGAAAAAAAAGGTGCTGATTAAAAAGTTGATGTTGGTATTTTCAGATAAAAACAGAAACATTTGTACTTTGCTGCTTTTTACAAGACTGGACAAGAGTTTTGCGTTGAAATCTAATTCAGGCTTTTCATCAGTTTTAGGTAATTAAAAGGTTTACAAGTGAAAATTATTCAGTCAATAAAAGTGCTCATAACAGATTTAAAAAATAAAACAAGTATAATGTACGATTATGGAGCTACAGTCATTTTGCCCATAGTGGTTAGAGTTGTCCTCCAATGGGAGAGTTGGGGGTTCAATCCCACCAGCAGTCACATGTTGAAGTGTCCCTGGGCAAGACATTGAACCCCTCACTGCCTCGTGTGTCCCATCGGTGAATGAATGTGATCCAAAGCTCTGATTAGTCTCTACAGATTCAGATTAGCTCTGTAGAAATGTAGTAGAGTACAGTACTGTAATGCATGAATGTGTGTTTAGAGATGAGGGCACAGACTGTGCTGTACCACTTAGAGTATCTAAGGTGCTATAGAGTCCATCGTTTGGTTAAATCTTGAAAATACCATTGTGAGATCTTTTATCCCTCAGACTATGTGTTAACAATTACTCTCTGATACTTCCACACCAAATGTTAGCTGACTAAAACTGACTGAGTTAAAGCCATGGATTAACTGTTGCGTCCATCTTCCACCTTTACTGACAGAGTTATAGATGTATATCCAATGATTACATTCATTAAGATCCATCAAGTTGTCCATGAGATATTTTGCTAACACAGAGCTCATGACGGCAGGCCAAGACTGACACGGTAGATGTAAAACACAGTTCAGCTGGGCAGAGTAAAAAGGAAATGGACTCGGTGCATATTGACTCAGACTGGGTCCATATTTTCTCCAAACGTCCCACTGAGGGTGTAATAACTGTTCAGGACAAACGGAGGGTGAGAAGATTCAGCCCGACATGATGAAAGAGTGTGGAGGACTGCTGTTCGACATCTCTCTGAGGCTGATTGTTTCCAGTAGAAAGCAGCGAGCAAAGGGTCAGCGGGTGTTAAACAGAGAGCTTGTGCTTGCTTTTATGCTTTTTTGTTGAAGATTGTGTGATGGAGAAAATGTCTCCAGCATCCACACGACTGAAATGATGAAAATCACTGTCTCCTGATGGACAGCCTGGCAATCAAACATTTACAGCTCTGCAGCCGCATCGTTTCCCATCCATGCAAAACGTTGGTGAATTATAAATGACCAATGAGAGGTGTGGAAACTCAGCTGTGCATTTAAAGAACATAAAGAAAACCAAAAGGCCAGCATTCGTTAAACGTGCCAGCCGCCTTCCGTCATGGCAGTTTTAAACTGAGATTATTGATGAGAGGGGACCAAGTTTTACACAAACCTCATGAATAACATCAAAGTTCATGCTCCAGATGAAAAATCCAACAAAGTTGAGTCAAGTCGTCTGGACGGTTTCTTTTTTTGTTTCATCATTCATCCAAAGGACTTCATCAGTCTGAAGAGCCACAACAAAACTCAGTCCCACAAACAGCACACTCACATAGTGGACCAACCAGTTTGCTTGTGATAAGATGGTTTCTGGAGCCCGCCCTCTCCCCAGTCGACTCCTCTGTGGCAGCCACAGCCAAAGTGCTTCAAAACATCAACGTTCACACACTATGCGAGTGTGCTGCTTGTGGGACTGACTTTGTTGCTGATGAAGTCCTTTGGATGAAGGATGAAATGTCTCAACAAAAAAATAAACCGTCCAAATGACCTGACTTATGAAGAACAGTGCAACTGAGATATTTTAGCATCAAAATAGGTGTTGTGAATGGCTAAAAGAAGAAATACGAAGGCTGGAAAAAGTCTGACTTGACGATAGCAAAAGCAGACAAAAAGCTAAACAATCGTAGCAACAGTTTTAGCTCGACAATAAACAGCTGTGTCGTCAGCACAGAAATGTAAAGACACATCAGTGATGAACTGACCTACATTACTTAGAAGAGGGTGGGTCCTAAGACTGAACCTTGTGGTACGCCGTTGTTAACAGTTAGATAGCTGGAAGCAGTACCATTATGTTGAACACATTGCCTCCAATCGGAGAGATAATTAGAGAACCAACCTATAATGTGATCTGAGAAACAGATTTCTGAGAGCTTATGACACAAGATGTTATGGTCCACAGTGTCAAAAGCTTTAGACAGGTCTAAGAAAAGTGCAGCACAATAATCCTTAGCATCCAGTGCAAAAAACCAGCAGCGAAGCAATTGTTGCGCTGTGTTGTTTCCTGAAACCAGACTGCACGGAGAGGTAAGATGTTAAAAGAATCCAACTACATCTTGATTAAAGAGTTAATCAGTTTTTCTAAAACCTTAACTAAAAGAGTTTAGAGACTGGTTGATAGTGGGGTCTCCTCCCTTCAGTAAAGATAGAACAAACGCTGTTTTCCAATGATTTGGAACAGTATTTTGGCTTATGGACAGAAGATGTGAGGCATCCGTGTGTCCTAACACCCGTCTCCTGAATGAGCTGAATATTTTGATGTATGAATGGTTAAAATGGTTTAAATTGCCAGAAGCATGTTGATAGGTAAATGATAAACTTACAGAAAAAAAAGGGGGAATACAAAGGTATGAATGCCTATTTGGGATGTACTCATCGGCCAGTTGCAACCGTGCTGGTTACATTTCTGGTGAATATGTGCGGAAACTGCTCAGCGGGTGTCATGGTAGCCTGAGACAAGGTCACGGTGATTTGCTGACAGAGGTGTTTCCACCCCCTTCTGGTTCACCAACCACAGTCTGTGGGCTGCAGGTCAAACAAAGGAACAAAACTCAGACTTAAAATGCAGCTTGGAGGTGAGGGAGGGCTGCAGTTTAAATGATAAGAGCTTTTAGCTTTGCTCCCAAGATTTTTGTGAAACTCTTAGCCTGTACATCTAAAACTCAATGGATGGCCGCCACAGCTGATGGATTTTAGCAACTTAACATTAACTGTCAATTTACAGATGTTGAGCTAAAGTTTGGTATGGTAACTAAGTCATTAATAACAGTCATAATTTCATTTTTTAATGTTTGACACAAACTGCTTCAGCGTCACTTTAGTTTAAAACTCATGTATGCAACGCGGCTCAGATTTTACAGGTTAAAACATACCGTATTTTCCAGCCTATAAGTCACAGTTTTTTTTTAAAACTGATTTTCATGTCCTGCGACTTATGGGGCGAAGCAACATATTTATGGATTTTTTTCCCATATTTTTAGACCAATTTTTGGCTGAGATATGACAGTTTCCATTAATTCTGACGAAAAAAATGGAGCAGTACCACTTTCGGCCGCTAGGGTCCACCGACCGTTCCCGGCTCGTGTGTCCGACAAAAGCCTCCTCTGGTCGGACTCACTCTGCCGCAGCACGGCCGCTTGCTCTCTGGATGTCTGAACTACTGTTACCTTATTAGCAAAATAGCTCATGAACCACATGACAGATTTTGATGAAACTTACAGAAAGTAATCACTGGATGGACATTTACAATGAGTTAGCTTTAGGAGATGTTTGAGCGAAAATTTGATTTATTTATAATGTATTTTCGCAGCGCGCATGACCGTTTAGAAGATCGTCAAAGCGAAACAATTTAAATCCAGCTGATTTGACCATTACGTGAATTTATTAAGGAACGGTTAAAACAAATCTATATTTTTTAGCTGTTTATATTGTTAAATTTTAAAAAAATGATGCGTATCCGCTCGCTGCGCGTGCACGCTTCGCAGCACGCAAAAGAGCGAAACAATTTTTTTTAAAATTCAGCTTATTTGACCATTACGTGCATTTATTAAGGAAAAGTTCAGCTCAGACACATCTTTGCTATAATTTTCAGCAAACGAATAATTGTTTTTACCGTGTTAATCTTGTTAAATTCCTTCCGTGCACGCTCCTGCGGCCATTTGGCAGCCAATCTATTTTGGGCAAAACACGGCGCACATTTCCGGGTTGTCTGCGGTAACATACGCAACGCATCAGCGGTGACGCATAATAGATGCGACTTATGGGGCGACGCAACATATTTATGGATTTTTCCAATTCATTGGACACATTGGACTAAAGCGACTTATGGGGCGGAGCGACTTAAAGGCCGGAAAATACGGTATTTATCAGGTGAATACAAAATAACTATTGTTCTATGAAGCACGACACGAGAAGTACGTGAACGCACAAAATAACCTAATTTTTTACTAGCAGTGCAATCTAAACTTGGTGGTGAAGCATTATGCTAATCGTGCTATTTATTCCCACAACTATGAATCCGTACACCTGTCACCCGGAGCCGTTTCAGATTGGTTTGATCAAAACGCTTCACGCTGGCGGCCTCCCTCAGCACGAGGTGATGAGGGCTGAGCACGCCACTTTTCCTGTGTACTCTGGAGCCTCTGTTCAGACTGAAGCATGTCCTCCAAAGCAGCTCCGTGGCTTTGATGGTACGGAAAACGAGGGCCCTTCTCTCCCCGGGGTCTGATATAATGAGAGTGAGCTTACGAAACACGATGCGCAGCTCCTTCAGATACGCTCCAGACTGAAAACAGTACAACAAACAGCACTGATTCGGCTCTCACGTTTGCTCTAGCTGTGCACCAAGTGGGTGGTGGGGGTCATAATGTGTTTTTTTATGTGTGATAGTAAGGAGCTAGCCCAGGATTACATTCATTCACAACCCGAGCAGGAAATACAGCTTTTTTTTTAACCATTTAATTATTTCCTGCCGTAGCACAAAGAAAAACATGGAGTAGCAGATTTTTCATGATTGCGTTCATGGTTTGCATTTGTACACACGTGAAAAGAAATGCGGCGTTCAGTTTTTACGGGGATAATAGTTTAACTGTTCTCAGATTCTGTCAGTTTTTTTAAATATTAAATCTTATCAGTTTGCAGCTGCTGATCAGTAGAGTCAAAAAAAGTGCCTTTTTCTTTACAACCAATTCCATCAGTATCAGTCTGAAGTCATTTAGTGTTTATGAAGCACCGAGCACAAAAAGTGAATGTTTTTTGCACAATCTGCATTTTTTCTTCTATTCAGTCTTTACAATACAGCATTTTTCCCAGTGCTGATAAGGTTTAAAGGAATTACAGCAGCAAGTTTGATAACAGATGTACTTTTGTTTAGTGCAGAAGAGCTAAACCAAGCTGTTTTTGTAACCTAATTTAAGAAGTGGAGCATTATCTGCTGTTCTCCTGCCCTTTTTAATGTCCTGCTCAGAGTGACACCACTTTCTGTGTCTCTGTGCAATTAGCTTTGTTCCAAACGGCATCGCCAAGGCAACACTGGGCCAAAACTAACAGCCGAAGCTATTCGCAACACTACTCGTTTAAAACTCGTCTGCAAAAATTCAACACTTAAAAAAAAATGTCTGGGAGTGAAGTACCTGGACGTGCAGCATCTCTGCGGTGAAACAACGTGTCCTCATTAACAAGCCGTACGGTTTAAAGACGAGTTTGATGTCAGCAAAGCAGGTCAGACAGCGTTTCTCAGCCTTGAAACAGATTCAGGGCTCTTATGAAATGTCAGAATATATCAGCAAGCGTTTGAAGCCACACAGGGGTTGAACTCAAGAGCAAAGTGTAACTAGAGAAATTGCATTTCCTGCAAAGAGCGCAGTTTGAATGCTACTGCAGAAGAACGTGCTGAAAAACAGCTGAAATGAGCTAAAAACATTCTGAAATGTAGCTGAAATTAAAGAACAAGTCTAAATTTGCAGAAGAAAACAGAAAGAACACATATTTGCTGAATTAGGTTTAAACGAGCAGAAAATAGCACAAAAATTAGGAAATTGTCTAAAAAAGGCTGAAATTAGCAACAACAACAAAAAGACTGCAGAAAAGTAGCTGAACAGGCAGAAAGAAGCATAAACTACCAAAAGTGGAATGAGCTGAAATGAGCTAAAAAATATGGAATTAGCTGAAAAAAAAGTTTTTTTTAATTGCATAAAACAGTTAAATAGTGGCTGAAATAGCAGATAAAGCTAAAACTGGAAGAAATAAGCTGAAAGGAACATAAACTGAAATTAGCAGAAAGAAATTAATCAGTCTGAAAGTAACAGAAATTAGACAATTTTTGAATTAATCTGAAAACAGCTGAGAGTAGCTAAAAATAAGCTAAAAACTATACCAAAAAGGTAGAACAAGCTTAAATGTGCAGAAGAAAGAACAAGTTTGCTGAAAGGAGCAGAAATTAGCACAACAAAGTGTAAATTAGCTGAAAAAAGCTGAAATGAGCAACAAAAGAAAACCTGTTGAAGAATAGCTAAAAAGCAGAAAGAAGCTGAAATTACAAGAAGGAAGTGGAGGGCACATTTTTGCCGAATTAGGTAGAGAAAATACCCTGATGCATGCTCAATAATCCAGGTAGAAAAATCTAAAAAAGCTACAGTATTTTCTGGTGTATAGGCCGCATTCTCCAATTATCACCAATAGATTGGAAAAATCCCTAGATAGGTCGCACCTACGTTTAGCTCTGCTGCAAATGTCTGCCACAGGAGCGCACAACAAGGCTTTTAAGAAGATTAACACTTAAAAACAATTATTTGTTTGATAAAAATTATAGCAAATATATGTCTGAGCTGAACTTTTCCTTAATAAATGAACGTAATTGTGAAATGAGCTGGATTTAAAATTTGTTTCACCGAAAGTGATAACAATCCGGTGTATAGGTCGCACCTGAGTATAGGTCGCAGGCCTTAAAAAAAAAAAAAAACAACATAGAAAGGTGTGACCTATACACCGGAAAATACGGTAAGTCTGGTCTTCTGCGGTCTACACTCATCTCCAGGCCAGCGGCCACTCTTTCAGGGATGAAGATGTTCACATCCTTGATAGATAGGAACGATGGTTTGAGAGAGGAGTAAAGGAGGCCATCTTTGTGAAAATAAACCGTCCATCATTAAACAGAGGTGGAGGCCTCCGGGTTCAACTGTCCCCCTCTTACAATGCTGTTATTCAGAGTCAGAGAGTCAGAGAGTCTTTATTGTCATTTGCACCGCATGTGGTACATGTGATGAAAACGAGATTATGTACACGGGGTCCCAGTTACATCCAACAACAAATGCAAGAGAAAAACAGTAATAACATCTAGAATTAACTAAGAAAAACATCAACTAGTAATACACTAAGCCCTAATATAGTGGAAAAACATCATTATAAACAGCAGCACGAACATGAGTCTGTATGAGCAGATGGTCACAGATGAACACAGCAACAAGAAAACAGATCAGCATCAGCATGATGTGATATTTTGCAGTGTTTATTTTTATTTTATTTTTATTTATTCATTCATGAGTCTAACTTATTGCTAGTATCACTCAGCCCTCTGTGAATAGCAAACAACCATCAGGGTGCTAACGATCCATCGTTAGGCTGATGGTCCTCCTTGATCATGTGAGCAGCTGGTTTCGGCTGTCATCAGCCAACTGGTTGTGTAACACTGTGAGAGGGTGCTATTTATAAGACTGAGCTGAACACAGCACCTCAGACTGAGGAAGTCTTTCGGACGAAAGACGAAACGTTTCTACAATTTATTTTTTTTGCTTTGTTTTGTTTTATATTTTTGAATGTCCAGAGGACCAGACTTAGCTTTTTTAGATAGGTAGAGAAAAGTTTAAATTAATGTAAAAAAAAAAAGTGGAATTAGCTGAAAAAGCTGAAACTAGCACAAAAAACAGCTAAGCAGAAAGAATCTGAAAGGAGCACAAAACAGCTGAAAAAACAGCTGAACTTAGCTGAAAGTAGTTGAAAATAAGAGGTTAAATTTGTATAAGAAAGCTGAAAGAAGCTGAAGCAGAACAAAATGTGAAAGGAGCAGTAAAAGGTTGTAAACAGACCTAAACATTTGAAGGGTGTAAAATGAGCTCAATTCATTTTCTATGAGGGGGGAAAAAAACATCAGAAAAGGCTAAATATTTCAAAAAGCTAAAGTTGCACCAATACCAAAATTCTTAGCAGGATTGTCCTGAAAGAGCTGAAGGTTTTGATTCATGATTTGTTGAAATAACACAAAAGCAGTCACAATGAAGAAAAAGATCATAAACACGTCAAAAAAAGTTTTGGAAAAATTGAAAGAGGATCTAGACAAACAAAACTGGAATGATGTGTATGTTGATGATGCAAACAGAGCATATGATGAGTTTATGAATATCTTAGAAACTCTGTATGAAAAGAATTGTGTGCAAACAAATTACACAAAGAGAAATACGATTGATCAACCATGGATGACAAAAGGGTTGAGAAATGCTTGTAAAAAAAAAATTATTTGTATTCATGTTTCTTGAAATTGCGAAGTCAGAGCGCTGAAGAAAAATATAAAAAGTATAAAAATAAATTAGTAGGGATTATAAGGAAACATAAGAAAGAATATTATAGTAAATTATTAGATAAAAGTAATGGTGATATGAAAGCAACATGGCGAGTAATGAATAGTGTCCTGAAGAATCATAAAGCAAAAACTGGTATTTCAAAATATTTTGTAAAAGACAACGATGAAATTCATGATGAAAATGAAATTGTAAATGGATTTAATCAATATTTTGTGAATGTTGGATCAAGCCTTGCAGCTAAGATACCAAAAGTAGATAAAAATGTGATCCACTCAATTACAGGTTGTGCAAATAGTATTTTTCTAAATGGAACTAACAAAGAGGAAATAATGAATGTAGTAAAACATCTTACAGACAAGAGATCAAAAGACTGGGTGGACATGGATATGATGTTTGTGAAGGACATAATGAGCCATGTTATTGAGCCGTTCACATACATATGTAACTTATCATTTTCAACAGGAATATTTCCAGATAATATGAAAGTAGCTAAGGTCGTTCCTCTTTTTAAAAATGGTGATAAATGTGTATTCAACAATTATAGACCTATATCCTTGTTACCACAGTTTTCAAAAATTCTTGAAAAACTATTTGTAAACAGACTAGATCAATTTATAGATAAACAAAATATTCTAAGCAACAGTCAGTATGGGTTTAGATAAAAAAAACTCTACATCAATGGCTCTCATGGAATTAATGGAACAAATAACTACTGCTGTCGATCAAAAACAATATTGTATCAGTATTTTTGTTGATTTAAAAAAAGCATTCGATACTATTGATCACACCATTCTCCTTGAAAAACTGAACAAATATGGTATTAGAGGACCAGCATTACAGTGGGTATCTAGCTACTTGAAAGATAGGAAACAATTTGTACAAATAAATGATGTAAGATCTGACCTCTGTAATATCACATGTGGAGTTCCCCAAGGCTCTGTACTTGGACCAAAGCTTTTTATTTTATATGTGAATGACTTGGTAAATGTGTCAGGACTCCTTAAATGTGTACTTTTTGCTGATGATACCACTTTTTTCTGTTTAGGTGAAGATATAGAACAAATGTTGGAATTGATAAAGACAGAATTTGTCAAGATACAAACTTGGTTTAAAATAAATAAATTATCATTAAATCTAGAAAAAACTAATTACATGATATTCGGTAATAAAAAGAAAACTGTTGATGTTCCACTCAAAATTGAGGATGTTGAGATTTGTAGAGTGAGTGAGGTGAAGTTTTTGGGTGTTATCATTGATGACAAACTGACATGGAAACAACACATAAATTCTGTAAGAATAAAAATAGCTAAATCGATTGCAGTACTGTACAAAGTCAGAGACCTATTGAATGATAAAGCTCTGTATTTGTTGTATAACACAATCATTGTTCCACACTTAATCTATTGTATTGATGTTTGGGGGAATGCGTGTAAAACAATCACAAAGCCTATTTTTGTATTACAGAAAAGAGCTGTAAGAATTATCACTAGAAAACATTACCGTCATCCATCAAGTACATTATTTTATCAACTAAAGTTATTGAAGTTCCATGATTTGGTAGACTATAATATTTTATCAGTTATGTATAGGGCTCAAAATAATGCATTACCTTTAAATATCCAAATGCACTTTGTTAAAAGACAAAGTTGTTATAATCTTAAGGGGACAGAGATGTTTGTAAAACCACAATTCAGAACCAGTTTGAAGGGACGTTCTACCTCAATCCAGGGAATTAGATTATGGAATGGCTTGGAGAATGTAGTTAAAAATGCCAAGTCAATGTTTACATTTAAAAAAATGATCAAAACAAATGTGTTAAAAAATATATATGAAATAGCGTAATGTGTATTGTATTAGTTAGAAAATTAGAAAGAGTTAGTCATTTTGTACTGTTGGTTGAAGATTATTATTGTTTAATCTGATTGTTGGAAAAAGTTGGTTGAAGATTATTATTGTTTACATGGTTGATTATTGTTGTTTAATCTGATTGTTGGAAGTAAGGGGCAGATATAATAAGATTTATTCTTCTTTCTGCTACCTTTCATTTTTTTATATTTTGTACACTATCATTTATGAGATTGTCTTGTATTGTTTCTTTTGTAAAAAAAATGAACAAATTTAATAAACATAAACATAAACATAAACTTGAAAACTGCGGGACGAAAACCACGCTGTAAAACGTTTGTGTAAGAAAAACGGATGACAATGGAGTGAACGCTTCATAAACGTTCCCACAATGAGAAGGTGAGCTGGTTGGATGTTCTGTATCAGTTTGATACATTACTTGCAGCTGCTGCCAGTGCCCATCTGACCTAACTTAAAGTCTTTTTTCTGCCTATGCTTTCTTTAGTCAATCCCTAAACTATTCCCTGCATGCCCTCAATAATGGCCTCAATTTAAGCTGCATTACTTTCTCCTTATTTTCTCTTCCCTTCGAGATAGCAGAGCTTCTTTCTTTCCACCCTACCCCCACTCGGAGCTGCTTTAAAAGAAATCACAGAACATGAGATGAACTGCAGTGTCTTGTTAGTTAAAGTTTCCTTGTTGATTTTGAGGATTTTAAATGCCCTGCGGGTAGAATGCCACCTCTGTAATGAAGCGTAATGTAGTTTTTGTTGTGCAGTGGAAATAAAATACCAACAGCGTGGATCTTATTCTGCCACAACGACGGCGATGGAAGCATCAGACCTTTATTTAAAGTGCTCCGTCACAGACTGTCTGATAATTGTAGGTAATGTGTGTTTATACAGCAGGCGTGGGTTGAGTCAAGGGACGAAGAGCATGCACTTCATGCGTTTGTTCACAGGTTCGTGGGAAACAACGGACTGACATGGCTGTCATCTGTTGGTTCATTTCCACTGCATGTATAATTATGTCACAGAAACTGAATAAACAAAAGCAGCAGATGTAAAAAAAAAAAAAAAGATTAGTGATTGTCTTTAACACTATTAAATGTTGACTTTGATATTGCTTGATTTGGTTTTTATCATTGCCTATAAAAGGCGGGTGATAAAACACTTGTCAATGTCTGTGCAAGTGTTTTGATTTATGTCTTGTCAGCAAAATATCTCATGAACGACTGTACACATTTTCACGAAACACTCGTAAAGTAAACCAGCCTACAGACGGTTCTGTTGACTTGAAACCTTTTTCAACACTTCTTTTTGTTTTACCTTTCCCGTTGCCTTTCAGTTGCATCATTTTTACGGCGTTCTATGTTTAAATCTTTGCAGAACTTTGAAAATTGGTTTGAAAATCTAAAGCGTGTTATTATAGGATGTACATTACAATTGACAACACTGAGTCGACATTTTAAGATGGCAACCACAGCTAATCATCTATCCATCCATACCTTAATTTGGGGTGTCCCCCGCCTCTCGAACAGTGATGGCTGGACGTGGGCACCAGTGTCCCCTGCGATCCAAAAAGGAAGAAGTGGGTAAAGATAACGGATGGAATTTGGTGTGGTAGTAGCTGAAAGCCATAGGCAGCTTATAGTCTGAGCCAAACTGATAAATCTACCATGAACTCTTGATCATCCATGTCTTAGCAAAATATTTCATGAACCACCTTTTAATAAAACTCAAGACTATGCTGGTGAAGATTCTCAGTCATCCAGGACATGATAAATCAAAAAGGCGTTCAATTCAGGATCAACTGGACTTTATTTGTAACAGAAAACATTTCGACTTCTGTCCAGAAGTCTTTTTCAATTCAATTCAAGGAACTGAAAAAGACTTCTGGACAGAAGTCGAAACGTTTTCTGTTACAAATAAAGTCCAGTTGATCCTGAATTGAACGCCTTTTTGAAAACTCAAGACATTTCTAGATGATTGCAGCTAACAACAGCTAATTGTCATAATGGTGGAGTTTACCTCAGAGCCAACGGACAGAGGGCAACAGACTCAAATCCCTTCACAATATAAAGTGTTTTATTACAGTGAAAATTATTAAATGTACTAAATACAGATGGAACGTTTGGGAAACCCTGGAAAGGAATGAGAGACGTCAGAAGCTACCTGGAGTAGTTATATACATGTAATCTTGTAGATATCTTACAGGAAGTTATAGGTGGGTCACATGGAGAGAAAGACTGGGGGTTCCAGGGAAGAGAAGTTCCTACTGGAAGGAGCACAGGCGAAGTGTGGAGGCAAGTAGTTGGAAGGTGTAGGAATAGTTGGAGAGGATCCACAAGGAAAGTCTGTAACTCATAGGTGGGCACAGGGATCAAGGATTCAAGGACAGCTGTGGAGGTCCAGGACAGGAAACCCAGGTACCAGGTTCAGAAGGTAAGTAATGCTCCAGCAGGGAAGGAAGCTCTTCTGCAGCCTCTTATAATCCTGGTTCTCGTTAATGGGATGACTCAGCTGTGGGTCGCTGACTCCAACTCTGGACTCAGGAACCTGCAGGAAGAGCTAAACCCTACACTAATCAACCAAAAATGTCTACAAGTCAGATTTTTGAGCTCATATTGGTTGTGGTAGTAGATGAGAGTCATCCCCAACATGTTCTCAGAGCAATAACACATTTCACTTGATCTCATAATGTGGTTTGGGATCACTTGTAACATTATTTACAAGATTGTGAGTATCCCAGTGTTTTTTCCACTGTCCACCACCGACAGATACCGTGAGTGGGCGGGGCTTGATGCCTCACAGCTCTCAGTCATGACAGCTGATTATCACCACTGGTACTTTAGGCTGAGTTGGACCAAGATTCCACACTAGGTAAAAGTATTGTATGGAAACATATCAGTTATGGCAACAGAAGTGGGAACATGAAACAAGGGGAAGACAACAATATGCAGTACAGAATACAGTCTACAGTGGTATTGTGGAGGAAATAGGAGGGAGGAATCCATATTAGCAAGATTAAAAATAGGTCATACAAATATGAACAGCACTTTGTTTATTATAGGGAAACACAATAGTGGACATTGTGACTTTTGCCAGAGTATAGAAACTGTGAAGCCCGTTATCTTGGATTGTTTTAAATATTCAGCTGAAAGGACATGTCTACTGGACCAAATGACAAAATAAGTAATAAGTCCTATATGTAGGAAAAGCATGTTGGAATGGGGATCCATTAAATATGGACAAAAACACTTTATGTATTTCCTGAGGGCAACGGGTTTATGTAAGAGAATCTAAGTAGTTATAAGTACTAGTGATTAGATGGTAGTAATACACCTTGAGGGACATAAGCTGCCGTTAAACTTCACAGAAGAAGAAGAAGATCCCACACTGAAATGCTGATTACCTTCAGCGGACAGTCTCTGAACTCGGGGAAAAAAAATCCCTAAAGTTAACCTTGTGTTTTTTCTGCACTTAACTGGTCCCTTCTCAGAACCCTCATGGTTCCTCGTCTAGATGGAGCCTCATGTATCAACCGTGCGTGCGCACAAAATCCTTGCGTATGTCACTATCCACGCAGAACCCCGTATGTATCAAAACTGAACTGAACGTGAATATGTGCGCATCCAAGTACATTTCCACGCCAGCTCCAGAGCACGCGTACGCACGTTTCTGTGGTTCTTGTTCCTTTGGCGACACTTACAGGTGATTCAGAGAAACTGAAGCCCCACAGTCTGTGGTTGACTTTAAGAGCGGCTTGAAGACCTTTCTTTTCAACCGAGCATACTCTGCCTCCTCATGATTCTACTTTTGATCATAGCTGATACTGTTGTTGATTTTAATTGTTTATTAAATGTTTTATTGACATTTAATTCTGTTGCACCTTGTAGCACTTTGAGATTTCCATTAATGAAAAGTGCGTTATAAATTGAATTCATTATTATTATTATTATTATTATTATTATTAACTGTTCATGATGTGAAAATGATTAATATTCCCACCAAACACACGATTAACAAGTATTACATCCACATGACGCAGTGAAATAAAGGACGCGCAAAGTTGTGCAAAGAATAAATTTAACAGGAACGGATTCATTCAGCCTTACTGGAGAATATAATAAATAGTGTAACACGCAGAGCATTTATTTATAAACAGATATAATTTTCTGATCTAGGATATGGCTTATCAGCCGTTTTCAGAAATAATCATTTTTCAGTTTGGCACTGCTGCGCTCTGGAGCAACACAGGAGCCGTGCATCACGCGTGCACATGCAGAAGCAGCGATCAAACTGTTCCCGAGCTTTCCTGAGGGAGCTGGCAGGCCGATCAGGGCAGTCCAGTCCACACAAAGCCTGATCATATTTAATGGAATGTCTCATCCATATGATTCCAAAGGCTGAGTGGTCGCGCTTTGGAGCGCGCGCGCACCCACGCCGGTGTTACACGGCAGTGGAGGTGTTTAATAATCTGCGTTTATTGTAGATTTCTCCAAAATGACACGTGAAAGTACACCATATATAACTTGTAGGAGAGTAAAGGCTTCACAGACAAACAGATTGCGCACAATGTGGCGCGCGCAGCGTTTGGAGACTCCAACATCACGTCATGTCATGAAAACTCTCCACTGAGACGCACAGACCCGTTTCTTCATATCATCTATTAAATAAACAAAGATCTATGTTCTACCAAACATCTAAGTTCCTCTGTGTTTACAGTAATTATGGTAATAAACCCGTGCGCAAAGTTAATATTTTCACTCAGAATGAATGGATGAGCTGGCGCACCAAAGCAGGGTGCGCGCACACACAATACCGACACACAATCACTCGTTCTTTGTGTGATAAACACATTTTATTACTATTCTTACTTAGGATTATTTTCCTCACTCATATTATATTAAATTCATTATTTTCCTGAATCTAGAAATAATTTCTGATCGCGCAGGGATCAAACAAACATGTCCTTCACACATGCAGGAAGTAATTTGCATCTGTTTAACATATGTAAATGAAGGCGTGTCAGGGGAGGTGTCTCACGTGCGCTCAGTTCCACGTTGATTGTGATGTACAAAAGGAATGTGCGTGGATTCCGGTGTACGCACAGTTTGATACATCTGGATTTTTTTGTGCGTACACACTTTTCTGGATTTGACCGTACGTCACTTTTCAGTAGGAAATCCACGCAAGTCTTTGTACATGAGGCCCCTGAACCTGTTACTTCTGAGGTCCTCTCGGGAGCATTAATAATAATAATAATAATAATAATAATGAATTCAATTTATAATGCACTTTTCATTAATAAAAATCTCAAAGTGCTAAAGTGCATTCCATCTTTCTAACCTTGTTAGACCCACAGAAAGGTATCACCAACTCAGCCTTCAACCATTCTGTCTGACCTGCCACTCTCCCTCTTCCACATGTCAACTCACCTGGAAATCAACTAGCTAACTTTGTACCCAAAGTCCTTCTCAGCTCTCCTCCAAAACCAAAAAAAGATCAACACCAGACAAACCTCTCACTTACTTCAATGATAACCAGTCATGTGTGAAACTTCCATACCCAACGTGGTTAATTTGAGCCGGAACAAGATCCGGGAACTCTCTCATTTTAACCCGTTCTGTTCCGGTGTTACACCATATTCTGTGACCACCATAATTTGTGACCGAAGTGCTGTTGCATTTTTACACCATGCTTTGCAATATCTAATAAATGCTATCATATTCTGTGACCATCTATATTTCCATAATAGTCATGATATTAGTAGTCAGATGTTACTTTTTATTCTTTGGAAGAAGGAGGCTGACTTTCTACTTCCTCTAAGGAGTAAAGAGTAACATCTGACCACTAATATTATGGAAATATAGATGGTCACAGAATATACAGGTGATCCCCGACTTACGAACGAGTTCCGTTCCTACGCCCGTTCGTAACACGAAAATCGCTGTAAGTCAGAAAACACACGAGCCGCCACTTATACACGTACATGTACGGTACAAAACAGTTACCAAGCACTTCGCCTATCCTAACACAGTACCCTACATAATTATCCAAAAACACATACATTACATTTGGAGACAAAATAAAAAGATAATTTCTTACTTTGAGCTGGTCAAGCCTGTCTCCGTCTTTTTGCATGTTAGCTCGTTGCACGTCCGAGCTCTGCAGCTTCGTGCTGCTTCACGCGGTCCAAACTGTTTACAGGAAGGACTGTTAGCATGTTAACTCCATACATAATGAAGGGAAAAAGAGTGAATAACTTACTGGGAGCCATTTCTCCGCGGTGTCCATCCAAAAGGCTGCGCACGTTAGCATTTTAGCCTCTCCAATAGCTGCGCGCTTTAGCATGTTAGCCCCTCCAAATGGCTGCCGCCGCTGTTTCTCCGCGTTTTAGCATGTTAGCTCGGTGTCCATCCAACATCTGAGGCTGCCAGGCGGACATCGAGGCGAGCTCCGCCACCCATCGGCTCCGTGTCCCCGGTGGGGCGTTACCATCCACCTGCCCATCCTACAGCAAGGCTTGTTAGCATGTTATCTCGTTGCTCCTCGGGTCCAGCTTGCTGTCTGCTTGCTTCACACGGTCCACAGCGTCGTTTTCCTTCGTCCATCCGTCCATCCACAAAACCATCGTTCAGCTCCCAGCTCATGTATCCGAGCGCAGCAACCTCTGATCGGACACGATCCGTCCGAAGCCAGTTGTCAAGGCCGGAGCTAACTGGCTAAACTGGCGGGCACTGCCAAAAACTGACTGCCGAAAACTGTAACTTCGTAAATCGGCTTGATAATAATAATAATAATAATAACAATAATAATTTATTTATAAAGCCATTTAAAACAATCACAGCTGCAACAAAGTGCTGTACAAATGAAATCAAGAACATTTAAACACATAAAAAATGTTTTTAAATATTTTTATTAATCTGATGCGTTCGTAAAGTCGGTTCGCCGTAAGTAGAGGACCACCTGTAGTGTAACACCGGCATCAATCAATTTACAAATTAGGCCCTGCATACTCAACTTCAGTTGTCTTCTTCAGATACAAGTCTCTGGTCATCCCTGGTTGAACCACTTTACCTTTCTTTTTTTTTTCCTTTTATAGATGGCCTCCCTTCTCACCTTACAGCCATCCTCTTCACACCATTATGATTTTTTTTAACCTTTCTATAAGGTTTTTGAGTCTTTTCTGTTTTTTTAAAAAGCAGAACCCTGAGTGAAAATATTATCAGAGATGACAAAAGATTTGACCAAAACACACATGGCTCCATCGATTCTTATCATTATCCATCATGAAAAATGGCAAGTGATACATACAGTATTCCTTTAAAGACTTCCAGGCATTTTATTTCTGTTTCTTACGACTTTATTTCTGGTTTAAAGGCAACTAAACAAGACGAGTGCAGCAGATTCTCTGCCGCTGATGCGGAGGAGCTCAGGCACCCCGAGGCCACAAAAAGTCAAAAGAGAAATATTGTTTTAACCAATGGATCTAATTCTAACAGATCATCTTTGGTCATCAGTTGTGTTTTTACCCGAGGCGACTTTAAAGCAAGCAGAGCCAGACAAAGGAACATTTCTGCTCATTATTTTGCACTTTTGCAGAATTAGCACTTCTGAATAAAAACATGGGAACAACAGAGAAAGCGTTAATTTAAAAAAAGATGTGCACGCTCAGGAAATGTGCATTAGTACTGCTAAAATATATTAATTGCTAATCTTTGATGTAAATCACCATTTTGAACATTGTGTTTAATTAAAAAAGGGCATAATTTTCTGAGTCTACACCAACGATTCACCATCCTTCTCTTCCTCCAGCTCTTTCTCTCAAGGAGGATGCATTGAAGTCTGAACTCGTCAGAGCTCAAGAGATTTTCAGAGGAGGGGATTTTCCTCGTGTGTAGCTCTGCACCTCCAGCAGCTCTCGTGACGACAGGAAGGAAGTGGAGCTCCATTTCTCAAAGACGACATACTTTTCATCATGCCTCTTTTGCATGACAAGCGTGTGCAAAACTTCATTATGTGAAAGTTTAGCTGCAAACCCACCTCCACTGAAGCATGTGCACAAACCATATTTAAGTTCTTCTGTAATTAATGCATTCACACTATCCTGATCCTGTTTATATTGATTATTCAGGGTTCTTTAAACTCTTCCGTATGTTTTTCAGCATCTTTCTTGTTCCACAGTTTTTGTGCCATTTCAACCAATCCTGAATCGAAACATTCAGCACTTTCAGGACAATCCTGATATGATGCTTGGTATTGGTGCAGCTTTAGCTTTTTAAAATATTTAGCCTTTTCTGACACCTTTTTCTCATAGAAAATGAACTGAGCTCATTTTACAATCTTCACGTCCTTAGATGTGTTTACAACCTTTTACTGCTCCTTTCATATTTTGTTCTGGTTCAGCTTCTTTCAGCTTCCTTGTACAAATTTAACATTTTTCGGCTACTTTCATCTGTTCTGTGACCCTTTTAGATTCTTTCTGCTAACTACAACAGTTTTGTACTTCTTCTAACTCCTTTCAGCTAATTTCAGCTTGTTATTCTCCTTTAAGCTTATTTCTGCAAATTTAAACTATTTCTGCTCTTTCAGCTACTATTTAGCTGCTTTGCTATATGAGCCTTTTCAGCTAATTCCACTTTTTCCCCCCACTCATTTAAAAAAAGTTCAGCATAATTCAGCAAAAATGTGTTCTCTCCACTTCCTTCTGGTAATTTCAGCTTCCTTCTGCCTTTTTAGCGACTTTTCAGCTTTCCCCCCAAAATTTCAGCTTTTTTCAGATAATCTCCACTTTTTTGTACTAATTTCTGCTTCTTTAAGCGCAATTGGGCACAATTGTGCTCTCTCCACTTCCTTTTGCTAATTCAAGCTTCCTTCTGTCTTTTCAGCTACTTTTCAGCTATTTTGGCTAATTTTAGCTTTTTTTAGCAAATTTACAAATTTTTGTGCATGTGCACACTTGCTTATTTAAATCTAAATTTTGCAAATATGTGTTTTTTCTTCTGCTAACTTAGGCTTGTTCTTCAATTTCAGCAACATTTCAGCATGAATTTAGCTAATTTCAGCTGTTTTTCAGAAATAAGCGTTCACATTGCATTTTAGCAGGAAATGTGGTTTCTCTAGTTTAAAATGTCATTTATTCAGAGACTACATTATAAAAGAACTGCAGTTGTCTTTTTTAACGCCACACAGAATTAACTGAATACAGTCCATTAATTTTCTGTAACAATAAAGACTCACGCACCAATGACTTGTTTTTTTCAAACGCCGTGCAGAGATCAGCGAAGCGTTGGGAAAGAGCTCGGGTTTTGTAATATTTTATCAGCGCTCTATTAGGCAGATAAAAGGGAGCGGATAAAAAGAAGAGCCATTACGGCTGAGAACCGGTGCCAGGTGTCACTCTCGTTTAACCGAGCTGCTAAAAACAGAGAGGTGGGGCCCGGAGGGGACGCCTTTCAGTAATGCTCTGACTGTGGATGACAAGCAGCAGTGTAGCCTGTGATTGCAAGGACGGGATGTTTCAGGGCAGCTTTGCCAAATAATGAGTGGTTTCAGGAGGTCACAGATAACCGGGTTAGAAATTTCTACTTACTGACTAAAAGAAGAGTTGGTTTGTTTTTAAGGTGTATGTTAGAGACATGTGAAAGGTTCGTCCATGTTTTTAATGAAGTAAAATAGGTAGTCCTCAACTTACGGCGGCCTCGACTTACGGCAATCGGACTTTACGAACGCATCATATTAATAAAAATATGAAAAAAAATTATGTGTTTAAATGGTCTTGATTTCATGTGTACAGCACTTTGTTGCAGCTGTAGTTGTTTTAAATGGCTTCATAAATAAAGTATCATTATTATTATTTTTAAGCCTATTTGTGCAGTTTCCGGCAGTTTCCGACAGTTTTCGGCACTGCCGCCATGTCCGCCATTTTGCGGTTAGCTTCAGTAAGCTCCGGCCTCGGCAGCAGGCTTCGGACGGACCGTGTCCGATCAGAGCTGGGAGCTGAACGGCGGTTTTGCGGAGGGACGAATGGACGAAGAAAAACGATGCGGTAGACCGTGTGAAGCAGCAGACAGCGAGCTGGACCGGAGGCGCAATGAGATAACATGCTAATGGGCGCAGCTATGGCGGCAGTGTCCGCCATTTTGCGGTTAGCTTCGGTTAGCTCCGGCCTCACAGCCGGCTTTGGACGGACCGTGTCCGATCAGAGCTGGGAGCTGAACGGCGGTTTTGCAGAGGGACGGATGGACGAAGGAAAACGACGCTGTGGACCGCATGAAGCAGCAGACAGCGAGCTGCACCAGAGGAGCAACAAGCTAACATGCTAATGGCGGGGCTAACATCAGCTAACGCGGCGCAGCCTTTTTGGATGGACACCGTGGAGAAACGGCTCCCAGTAAGTTTTTCACTCTTTTTCCTTTCATGATGGCTCCAAATGTATGGAGTTAACATGCTAACAGTCCTTCCTGTAAACAGTTTGGACCGTGTGAAGCAGCACGAAGCTGCGGAGCTCGAACGTGCAAGAGCTAACATGCAAAAAGACGGAGACAGGCTTGACCAGCTCAAAGTAAGAAATTAACTTTTTTTCGTTTTATTTCGTCTCCAAATTTACAGTACAATGTGTGTTTTTGGATAATTATGTAGGGTACTGTGTTAGGATAGGCGAAGTGCTTGGTAACTTGGTAACTGTTTTGTACCGTACACGTACGTGTATAAGTGGCGACTCGGGTGTACTTCCGACGTGTTACGAACGGCCGCAGGAACAAAACTTGTTCGTAAGTCGGGGAATACCTGTACTGTACTTTTCATCATGCTATTTGTTAATTTTAATGTTTCTGTGTAGCGTTATGTTATAAATATTATTCAGGTCAAGATCAGCCATAGTACAACCTGGACACAACAGGTTTTGTGTTGCACGGCCCAAAAAAAAAAAAAAAGGTGATAAAGGATGCATTTCATAAATTTCGCTTAAGCAATGCTGTCTAAGTCATTTAGCTACTTCAATATTCAATGCAGCACTACAGGTCCTGAAGAAGATTTGCAGGATTAGAGGTTGTAAGCCAGGCCGGCTCAATATATCGATCTCCCTCCTCACAGAGCTGCATTCAATTTCCCAACAATTAGATGTACCTGAAGGTTAATATGGTGCTCCGGTAATCTGTTGTGTTGCCTAACAATCAGTCTCTCTGCCTGTTTCTCCTCTGTACAGATCTTAGGTTGGAAGGCTCCGGGCTCTGGAGTTAACACCGCTATTAGGCTATGAATGGATATAAATGTCTGCCGCTGAAGGTGAAAGGTGCTCACTGTTTACCATGCGTTTATGTCTTTGTCTGTAGTGCTAGTAAAATACTCACTGGACAACTGGACAGATTTTATCCAAACTCTCTAATCAATAAGTACAAATGTTTAAAGAGTCAACTCTGTTCAAGATGGCCACCACAGCTGAGCAACAATAGTTCACTCAAAAGTGACTGGAACCAAGCCAGTTGAACTAAAGTTCAGTAGTAGCAGAGAGTCATCCTCAACACATACTACTGTCATATTTTTAGTTGATATTTGACCCCAAGTGTCAGACTGAGATGAAGAACAGAGTCAGGACAAGGGGAGTACCGGTACCTGGGAAGATTTCCAAAGAGTAACTGACCAGTTTGTGGTGATGATTTTGCTCTTACAGCAATGTTTCTTCTTGGAGCAAGATCCAGAGAGGAGAGGTCCGAGGAGTCCTAGGGTTCCAGGGGATCCCTGCAGCGAAACGAGGGGAAGGCTGTAGAGAGAGGTTGTCTGAGGTGGACGGGATTATCTCTGCAGGAGATCAAAAACAAGGTCTTCGGCTAAAAAATTATTTCAAACAGGTTTAGTGGCTGGACATGCTCTTTACCATAAGCATGGAAATATCCCAGTGCTGGAGGCCTGTCTGGCATAGGCTTTTATACGCAGGCAGAGTAGTCCTCCAACTATAGGCACAGGTGTGGAGTGGTGGCTGATTAGGATTGGCTGCAGCTGAGGAGTGAGCGTGTGGTTTGTGGACCTAGAACTCCCACAACTACAAGTGGTCAAGCATCACGTGAGATCTTGCTTCATCACAAGATTGTGCATAATTTCTTTTGCAAGGACCAAAATGATTATAACATCGTCCTTTTTCATCATGGATGAGGATGAGCTTAGTTCAAAGCTTGATCTTAAATACAGGACAATATGCATTCTTCATCCAGCCATTCATCGTCTGCTTGTTCTGGAGACGGGTTCTGTGGGCAGCAGCTTGAGCAGGGAGACCCAGGCATCTCTCACCACAGCCATCTCTTCCAGTTCTTCTGAGATGGTTCCCAGGCCAGCCGAGTGACATAGTCTTTCCAGCGTGTCCATCAACGGGTCTCCATCCATTTGGACACGCCAGAAAGACGGGAGATGCTCATGGGGCATCCTTAACAGATGCTCAAACCACCTCAACTGGCTCCTCTCGATGTGGAGAAGTAGTCAGTCTTCTCCAAGTCTCTCCTGGATAACTGAACTTCTCACCCATATCTGAGCGTCCAGCTACCCCAAAGAGAAAACTCATAATGACTGCTTGTATTCTCTATCTCAATCTTTTGGTCACTACCCAAACTACGTGACCGGTAGGAACATAAACAGAGAGCTTCTCCTTACTGCTGAGCTCCATTTTCCCCACAACGGACCGGCACGGAGTCCATAATACTGTGGAAGTTGCAGCGATCCATCTATTTCTATGGTAAATGGTAAATGGACTGTACTTATACAGCACCTTTCTATCTTATCAAGAATTAGAAGATTTCTATCTACTCCATTCTTTCTTTTCTTTCACTCATGGACAAAATCCAACATACTTCATCAAAATCCTTTGTATTGCCATGTACACTGGCACATACAAGGAGGTCGATTTGGTGTCTCAGTACAACATAAATACAGAGAAGAATTTTGCAGGTAGTCCTCAACTTACGACGGTCTGGAGTTACGACGTTTCGCGGTTACAACGCATCTCCCATAAAAGATAAAAAATTAAAGAAAATATTTTGAAATTTTATTTTGAAAAGCAGAGTTACGCAGTTTCCGGTTTCCGGTTTTACGTTATTAACGTAGCTGCGGAGGAATGCTACACATTACTCTCTAAAAAAGCTAAGTCTGGTCCTCTGGACATTCAAAAAACCAAACAAAACTGTACTGTGAACCCTGTTTCACGTCGTAAACGGAATGGAATATGGCAAATGGACCGAGCTGGATGGCGGTTTTATGTCGTAAACGCAATCGAGAATACGGAGGAGGGACGGACGGCTTCACCACAGCATCCCAGTAGGAAATTAACTTTTTTCCCCTTCATTATGGCTCCCAAATGTATGTTTTTTTTATAGTTATGTAGGGTACTGTGTTAGGATAGGATAAGTGCTTGGCAAAATACAGTACTGTACGTATAAGGTGAAGTATTAGTATCTGTAACTTTTATTACTTTTGGTATTTTAGTATGTAGCATTTTTATTTCCACTGCCTCCTTTTATTGCTGCTGTTTTTATTTGTATTTTCACTGATTTATTGTACCTGTTCTTATATTTTCTGTCCTGTTAAGCACCTTGGTCAATACAAGGCATTGTAGGAAGGTGCTATACAAATAAAGTTTATTGTAATTATTATTATTATTATTATTTACATATGTTCCAACTTACGTCAAAATTCGCTTCACGCCGCCGCGCAGGAACGGAACTCCGTCGTAAGTCGGGGACTACCTGTATACCGGTACTTAAAGTCCTCCACTTGAGGCATCAACCCAGAGCAATCCATGCTTTTCCGACTGGCGATATACATCGTTAAAAGGATTTCTAGGTTTTAAATTTAAAAAATGCACACATTAGGAGAAAGGCTGTCTCTCACACTGTTCCTAGTGTTTTCCCATGCAGAGGCTTTTCACGGCAACATTGGAGGTCAAACTGAATCAGTCTGACCACCCAACCACACCGCCCCCCTCCCGTGACCACAGTATGGTTTTTACTGGCCTCGTCTAACCACACAGCGGCAATTTAGTTTCCATATCTGCTGGCCGATTTCACATTCTCAGGATGTGGCACGACTTATGGCTGTGTGAAAATAGGTTTTCTCAGATGGGATTTAAGGGATTTGTTTCTGGTGTGCACGCATGGAGCTTGGAGAAGCAGAGATGACGGCAACATTGCACGGTTGAAATGAAACCTCCATAATGTTATCAATTCTTATTCATAAGAACCCACAAAATGCCTCTGGACGGTTCTTTGCGCACGGACGCAGGGTGGCGTAGGGGGATTGTAAAGCAATTCTCTGTAATAAATCACAAAAAGTGAGAATTACGCGGTCAACAGAAAAATAAAGTGATGGTGGTTTTGAGCTACAGGCCTCATGTGTGTTGGTTTTAAAAGACTGCAGCCAAAGAAAGGCCAATGAATTCATGCTTCCTAATCTCAAGTGAAAGTGAGCAGCAGAGCAAAGACAGGAGGTGATATCAGCCTTCTAGAACAGGAAAAACAGCATTAGCGAAAGTCATTTTTATTGACATCTGCAACATTATTAAAACATTTATTACTACTGTTTACATTCATTACTACTGTTTACATATATTACTACTGTTTACACATATTACTACTGTTTACATTTACACTACTTTTTATATCTACACTACTGCTGATATATATACAGTAAGTATATATATTATTTTTTACTAGCCTTATTGCATATGCCACTTTACCTTTATACCAATATCAACTACCTCATACATATACTGTGTACATAAACTTCATATGCTGCTTTGTCACTCTATTACAAATGTCAATGCCAGAACTTTCATTTTATTTCATAGATATACTTTTTACACTTTTATACTACTATGCAAAAAACTCAGGACAGTATTACACTTTTTATTATTTCATTTTATGCTTATGTTTATTAAATGTTTAGTGTTTTAGTGTTGGTGTAACTTTTCATACTTTCATACTACTACTATGCAAAAACTACTATGCAAAAACTCAGGACAGTATTACACTTTTATTATTTCATTTTATGCTTATGTTTATTAAATGTTTCAGTGTTTTAGTGTTTAAATGGTTACTGTTGCACCGAGGGACTGAGAGAAATGCAATTTCAATCCTGTGTATGTCCTGTACATATTGCAGTTTTGACAATAAAGTTGACTTTGACTTTGATTATTAGTGGCTAAAAAGCCAAACAATGATTTTAGAGCTACAGGAAATAAAGTGGCTGAAGAAACCAAAAAAAAAGAGCTTTTTGTCTGAAAATGTGAAACACTGTCACAAATCTCTGAGTTCTGCTCTGAAAACTATTACCACTATGTCAGTTACATTCATCTTTTCCAAAAACTAGTTTAACCCAAAAACAAATAATCTGAATAGTATTAATAAACCATTAAAAGCAATACCTATAAATAATTCAGTCAGCAAAAACGTTTTCACTTTAAAACCTTGTAGAGGTGCCACTTATTATTTTTAACTAACTAGCAAGCTGGAAAATAATAGAAAATAGGATTGACACAAATTATGAATTAAAAAAACTATTAAGTATGTATAGTATATCTAATGTGGCACTGAGGTCTAACAGGACTTGTGTCTATACTGGTCCTGTTGGACCTCAGTGCTGCATTTGATACAGTTGATCATACATTCTACTACAGAGACTTGAATATGATGTTGGGATTACAAGAATGGCTCTAAAATGGTTTAAATCATATTTGTTTGATATCTTAATTTGTAAATGTAAATAATAAATCTTCTTCATACATGCACTAAATATACTCATGGATTTCCTCAGGGCTCAGTGCTTGGACCAATCCTATTTACCTTGTACATACCTTATATGATTCCATTAGGTAATGTTATTAAACAGCGTGGGATACATTTTCATTGTTATGCAGACGATACACAATTATATTTGTCCAATAAACCCAATGAATCCAATCAGCTACTACAAGCATGTCTTAAAGACGTAAAAACCTGGATGACCCTTATTCGTCTTGGGAACCAATTGGCAGCCTTTCACTTGATCAGAGTCAGAGTCAGAGTCAGAGAGAATTTATTGTCATTTGCACCGCATGTAGTACATGTGTTGAAAACGAGATTATGTACACAGGGTCCCAGTTACATCCAACAACAAATGCAAGAGAAAAACAATAATAACATCTAGGATTAACTAAGAGAGACATCAGCTAGTAATACACTAAGCCCTAATGTAGTAGAAAAACATCATTATAAACAGCAGCACGAACATGAGCAGATGGTCACAGATGAACGCAGCAACAAGAAACAGATCAGCATCAGCATGATGTGACATTTTGCAGTGTTTATTCTTATTATTTATTTATTCATGAGTCTGACAGCCTCAGGGTAGAAGCTGTTCCTCAGTCTAGTGGTTCTACATTTGATGCTCCTCAACCTCCGTCCCGAGGGGAGTGGTGCAAAGAGTGAGTGTGCTGGGTGAGTGAGGTCTTTCATGATGCAGGTGGCTCTTTTTCTGCATCTGGATCTGCGTGTCGTTAACTTGGCCTCCAGTTAACTTGGCCTCCAGTTCGAATGTTAAAAATATTTGTGTTATTTTTACTAGGACACGTTTTTATCACCCACATTAAAAAAGTTACCAAGATTGCCTCCTTCCACCTGCGTAATATCGCTAAAATTAGAAACATCTTGTCCAAAAATGATTAAGAACAATTGGTTCATGCATTTGTCACATCTGGACTGGACTATTGCAATGATTTATCTGGGTGTCCACGTCTTTAAAAAGTCTTCAGTTAATCCAAAATGCTGCTGCTAACTGGAGTTAGTGGGAGAGATCACATCTCTCCAGTTTTAGTTTCTCTCCATTGGCTCCCTGTCAAGTCCAGAATTGAATTCAAAATCCTACTTCTAACCTTCAAAGCCATCAACAACCTAGCTCCATCTTATCTTTGAGATATTATTGTTCCATTTTGTCCCAACTTCACTCTCAAACTGAAGATTTACTTGTGGTTCCTAGAGTTTTCAAAACTAGAATGAGAGGCAGATCTTCCAGTTCTCAGGCTCCTCTCTTGTGGAACAAACTTCCAGTTTCTGTCCATGAGGCTGACACACTGTCCAGTTTGAAGACTTTCCTTTTTGATAAATCCTATAGTTAGTGTCAGCTTCGGCTTCTTGACCTACCCCTTAGTCATGCTACTGTAGGCTTAGACTGCTAGAGGAAAAACTGACCGCATTTCCTCACTCTGCTGCTGTCTTTACTTGCTCTACTCTACTTGTTCGCATTTATAATTGTTTACGTGTGTTTTTTGTCTTTCTTCCTATAGAACGTACAACTGGACCTGGCATTCTGTGCTGGTCTGTCTCTACTTCCTGTCCTCTCAAACCCCAGCTGATTGAAGCAGATGGCCGCTCGTCCTGTTCTGCTGGAGGTTTCTTTCTGTTAAAAGGGAGTTTTTCCTTTCCACTGTCTCCTTTGTGCTTGCTCAGGGAGACTGTGATGAAGTGAAGACTCAACAGAATCTGCTGCTTCCTTAGATAGAGAACTTTACTAATTAGCTTTTTTAAATCAACTGAATTGAATTATGTTTATTATGCTGGACATGGGCACCAGTGACACCCACGACCCAAAGAGGAAGAAGCGAGTAAAGATACTGTAATGGATGGGTGGAATTTACAAATACTACAGTGGTGCTCAAAATACTTCAGTCATCAATTTGACCTGGTTTCGTTCATCAAACAAAAGTGAAAGAAATGACTGGATTAATTCAAGGCTTTTTTTTGCTTCAGAAGAACAACAGACTCCAATATCGACTGGGAAGAAAGATGGGGATAACGTTTTGCTCATGTTTGTCTTTGTTTGTCAGTAAAGTTAGCAAAATATATTTTTCACTTTTAATTTGACTAAACCTCAGAAAATAATCTCTCAACTGAAGTTAATCCAATTTAAGATGGCCACCGCAGCTCAAACACGCAACGTCTCACATTTTTACGTCACATATGAGAGGATTTCCTGTCAGTTAACGTATTGTTTATACAAAGAAAGGATGCAAAACTATTTAAAGTCACACTGACATAGTGTCACTTCTTTAATGTGATGCATTTCCTTCAAATAGTTGCATAAAAAACTTTTTTTTCCAACACCAAAACGCTCTAACTAGTTTAATTTAGCAGATATTGAGCTAAAAGCTAGAATATGCATTTATATTGAAAAGGTCAGAGGTTTAATTCTTCTGTCTGTGTCTAAAACTTGAGCAGATTTTAGTAGAAACAAACATAAAGCACATTTGTATTCAGTCGATCTGACAGATCTTCTGTTTTCCATCTAAACACGGCTGCGTCTTTTAAAACTAATACTCTGGGAGGGAGTCAGTGACTCATGCAGGAATGGATGGAGTTGGACAAACGGCATAAATATGAAACGGCTATAAGCAGCCTCATGAAAACTGGTTCACATTATATCCTGTTTGCATGATGCATTATGGGAGGGCCCTCTGACACTAATGCTGCATGTTTGTTTGCATCAGACCAACAGTGAGAACAAAGCCAAACAATAAAAAATACTTATCTAAAGCTCACACTGCATTGTTTCCATCATGTTTTACCCCCTGGTGAAGGATGGACTGCTGGTTTTGGGTTCTGACTCAGTAATTTGAAAAACCTTTTAAAGCATGCATGAAGCAGAATGAGGGAAGAAGTGCAAGGAGTGGGGAAAAAGAGGGAAATGGACTATATTTCTAATTATCTTTTTCTCCTATTTCCTTTTTTCGTGCCCTGTCAGGAGTGCACTCATACTGTGGGGGTTATTTCTACAGCTCATGCTGGTCTGAGTATAATTAGGCTTGGTGTACATGGCTGAACAGGGACTAATGCTCACATGAGGGCCTTTGTGGAGGGTGTTCAGAGGCAAGCCGAAGCTTTCATGGGGGGGTTAGGAGGAGTCCTGTCAGCATATTCACACTCGCACGTTGTACAGTGAATCACCCTGTCAGCTGACACAAGATGTCTTTGATTGCTCTTGAAGCTGCAGGTAAAAAAAATGCACACAAACGTTAAAATAAATGAGCATTTTTACTGCTGAATCCTTCAAGATGATCAAAAGACACAACAGTTGCATGTTTACAACCTGTGAAGGCTTCAAATTGCATATGTGTTTTTAAAAAAAAACTATAAAAGATGTCATTATTGCTATTCTGTTAGGAGAAGGAGATGTTTCCATGTTGCAAACTATGGAAACAATACGTCGACAGGGATTTGCAGTCAGTTGTGTTTTTCAAAATGTTGCACAGATTTTATTTTTTATAAAAACACTCACAGCAAAAACAAAGAATTTCTGACATTGAGTGCTCTTAGGTTTGAAAAACTGAATTATATGTAAGCGCACTAAAAATTTAAATTGTTGTAGAATTAAATTAATGGATTTATTAAAAATGCAGGACAAAAACTTTCTGAAGCTCTTGAGCTGAGTCTATCTGACGTGCATTTATCTACGGTGGCCGTGAGGTGTAAATGAACATTTAAAAACATTTAAAAAATTTAAAAACATAACAAAAACACATCATTTGAAAAAAAAAAGAATTACATTTGAAAAAATTGAATTATATTTGAAAAAAAAAAAAAAATGAAAAAAAAGAATTACATTAAGCCAAAGCAGAAGTGGTCAAAGTGGAAGTGGCCGGAATCACATTTGAAAAAACAGAATTACATTAGAAAAAAATGTAAAAAATAAACGTACCATAATAAATAAATAACTAAAGTTTAAAAAATGCACTAAAAACAAATCCCACCAATTCTGATTTTGCTTTATGTAATTCCGTTTTTTCAAATGTAACATTGATTTTTCAAATGCTATTCCAGCCATTTCCTCTTCGGCTTAAGGTAATTTCATTTTTTTTTTTTCAAACGTGATTACGTTTTATCAAATGTACCGTATTTTCCGGACTATAGGTCACACCTGAATATAGGTCGCATTGTCCAATTATTGCCCAAAATTTGGAAAAATCCATAAATAGATCGCACCGGAATATAGGTCGCACCTACGTCACCGCCGACGTAAAGCGTCATCCACCGCTGACGTGACGCGTCACGGCTGAGACAACCCGGAAATATGGACCGAGTGTTTAGCTCTGTTGCAAATGTCTGCCACAGGAGCGCAAAGCAAGGCTTTTAAGAAGATTAACACGGTAAAAACAATTATTTGTTTGCTAAAAATTATTGCTGACATTATAGCACAAGGGTTAGTGGTTTATTAGCAGAGTGGTTTATTAGCTATTTGCTAAAATATACACAGAAATAAAACGGAAGCTAACACGAGACGAGTCCATCTCTTAAAACCCGAATAAAAAATTTGAATTTTATCTCAAATGTTTCATCCAGGGCAACAGTTTGTAAATTAAAGCCATATAATTACACTCTGGTCTCTGGCAGCAGAAAAAATATCCACCGAGTGGTTTCTGAGCTATTTATAACGTTATACTGTAAACAGAAATAAAACGAATGCTAACCGAGACGCTAACCGCTAATTA